>PVKA01015298.1:0-50395 GCA_004027165.1 Ctenomys sociabilis
GGATGAGTCACGGCCAATGCTTGACCAGTTTGCTCTCTGTGAGAGCCTGAGAGAAAGTTTTCTCTCCATGTGACTCTCCCCAGGCACACTATAGAACTTCAATCTCTTTCCTCTGTGGCTCCATAATCTCCTTGTTCAGAAAATTTGGAGCTCAACTGAGTTTCATGATGTTGCAGTACAGGTTCTCCTATGTCCTGAGCCTTCGCTGACCTTGAAAGGCTAGGGCCAAAATGTTGGCTGGCCTTGTGGATATTCTATTTCTCCAGTTTTGATCTGTGAACTTAGGTTGTTAACCATCCAAAACAAAAGCTGATTAGTAGCCTGCAGCATATGCCATTCACTTTGTCTTATCTGACTCAATTGTTTTTAGTTGTTGTTGTACGTTTCCATTTGTATTTCTGCTTTTCACTTCTTATACTAGGGAGACTATACAATATTTACACATGTGTGTCTGGTTTATGTCACTTATCAGTATATGTTCAAGTGGCATCCACTTCAGTATAAATGCTTCAAGCTTATTCTTAACAGCTGAATAATCCTCCATCATATAGAAATACCACTTCTTCTTCAACCATTCCTCATGTGATGGACACCTTGGTTGTTTCCAAGATCTTGCTATCACAAATTGTGCTGCTATAAACATAGGTACACATACATCACCATGATATAATGCTTTCAGTTCCTCTGGGAAAATTCCCAATAGGAGGATAGCTGGCTTGAATGGGATTTCTAGTCCTACTGTTTTGAGGAGTTTCCACACTGATCTCCACAATGGTCGCACAAGTCTACATTCCCACCAGCAGTGGAGAAGTGTTCCCTTTTCTCCACACTCTCTCCAACATTTGTTGTTGGTTGATTTCCTTATGATAGCCATTCTTTCTGGAGTGAGATGGTATCTCAGTGTTGGGTTTTTTTTTTGCATTTCACAGACGACTAGCGATGTGGAGCATTTTTTCATATATTTATTCACTTCTTTAATTTCGTCTTCTGACTGCCACCAACATACCTCCCAGACATAGAGAAATCAATCCTAAAATTTATTTGGAACTATAAACGACCTAGAATAGCAAAGGCAATCTTGGCCAATAAGGACAAGGCAGGAGGCATCATAATCCCTGACTTGAAATTATAACTACATAGCCACTGTGATAAAATCAACATGGTAGTGGAAACAAAATAGACCTGAGGATCAGTGGAATAGATTAGAAGATGCAGAGGCATCTACAATGACACTCAGCCATCTTATCTTTGACAAAGGGGCTACACAAGCTCACTGGGAGAAAGATAGCCTCTTTAACAAATGGTGCTGGAAAACATGGCTTTGTACATGCCAAAAACTAAAACTTGACCCAGCTCTATCACCATGCACTAAGTTAAAGTCAAAATGGATTACAGATCTAAACATTAAAACAGAAACACTCGATCTCCTGGAAGAGAAAGTAGGAGGAACTCTTGAATACATAGGGGTAGCTAAACAGTTCATGAACAAACATATATTCACACGGGAAGCACTTGAAAGAATCAACAACTGGGATCAACTCTTCTTAAGGTGCTTTTGCATGTCAAAAGAAATTGTCAACAGAATGAAAAGACAACACACAAACTTTGAAAAAATCCTAACTAATAAGCAATCAGAGTTCTGCTGTCTAGAATATATAAAGAACTAATATATAACAGGCCCTCAAATTTAAAGACCCAATTCAGAAATAGGGTCTGTTTTAAAAAGGGCCACAGAGAAGTTTAAGTAAGTGATAACTACATAGAGTGCTAATATAAATAATACACCCATTTCTCTACTAGTTTGATTATTTTCCTACTAGTGTCTAAGTGGAAAATGAGACTTTACTGAGTAGGCAGAGAAGGGCTTGTAAGATTGGAAGGGAGGAGAATGTGACATTGTGTGATATACAGAGGTTGTGGGTGAGAACTACACTGATTTATTAACTTCTTTGTATGATCAAAATGAGGAAATTGGCACTTGTGAGTAATTAGATTTAGCATCTGGAAGAAGAGAATAAATTATTTTATAAAGAGACGTCCTAAATTTTGGGAAAAATGACTATGGAAGATGCTTTTCTGTAGACTTATTTAAAATAAGTTCTTATGCATTATTCTTGTAGAAAAATGAGATGTCACTATAAATCTGAATTCAGAGGCTGAAGACTAAGAGATATTAATGCACTTTGTTGAGAAACATATTTTAAGGCTGTCTTTAGCCATTTGCTGCCTTTGAAGAATTAGATGTTTTATGTAACTATGCATTAGGCCAGATAACATTTAGATGCAGTTCATGTGATACTATTTAAGAAGAAAAAAAATCTAGACATTAGAAAATTCATTATCAGTTATTGTAATTGTCTTTTTCTGGTGTTTCAAAATGAATCACTTGGTGGATTGAGGTCAATATTTGCTGAACATGCTTTGATTCCCTTTCAGTCTTCTTTTGTATAGAGTATGGAAACTTTACTTAGAAATTCTGGGGAGGATTTTTCTAAGGAAAAGCCACATGAAGTTTCAATTGTTAATTTAAGAGTAATGAGATAGTTGCAAGTGGTTTAGAGAAAAGTGAAGTGATATGAATTAAAAACACACTTAACATTTTATGTAACAAATAAATAGACTGTAGAAATATGTGCATGGAAATTGAGACTCTTTGGAGACAATGGCAGTAGTTGAAGTAGGAATTTGTTGGGATGTCAGCTACAATAATGATAAAGAATTCAGAATTTGTGAACCATTGTTGAATTAGATCCTGTATTCACATGAATACATAGCCCGAGCTGAACTCATTTGAATTAAGAAATTATATTTCCTCTTCAACCACAATGCTTAGATAGCAATCAATTTATGCATATGAAATTCCTATAATAATTTTATGATGTATTCTAGGTAGCTTACAATATATTTATATCTTTGTTATTTCTTTGCAAACCATTATTTTCCATTATTAAATGCTTGAGTTAGCTTTCGTTTGGTTTTCAACCCACATCCTTTTCTAGCTGGAAATAATCTTTTCTG
The DNA here is from genome assembly GCA_004027165.1 of Ctenomys sociabilis. Taxonomy (NCBI): domain Eukaryota; kingdom Metazoa; phylum Chordata; class Mammalia; order Rodentia; family Ctenomyidae; genus Ctenomys; species Ctenomys sociabilis. The sequence goes on from PVKA01015298.1 coordinate 3,019, forward strand.
TAAAACCTCATAATGAACAACAAATTCAACAGCTACTCAAAAGCCTACAGATTCTCAAATCTATGTGTCATGCCTACTATTTTTATAGTTTCCTACACCTGTATCTAAATGTCTCATTAGTGGTTTGCCTTTTATAGGGAAATACATGTTTGACATGGCAAATCTCTCCCACCATACTCTGTGAACTGGGCATCTGAATTCTGTGGACTCAATTACTTTGGGGTCCTCGTCTTCATAGCTTGCTGGTAAGTTAGGTTCATGCAAACATTGTAAGGCTGAACACAGCAGAGAGAGATCACAGTGACTATATCTGCAGACAAGTCCGGGTATTTATTTCTACCAGTTGTGAAAGAGTTTGCAAGAAACTGAGGTCACTAAGAACATGGGCACCATGAGGTAAACTCTCTCCCTGGCAACTGTGTCTCCAACTAGATGACAGCAATGTGCACTGCCCCCCTTGCTCTGAACCTACAAGAGACTGGAATGACTACATGGCTGCCTATCCCTAGGTGCCACACTTTCCTTTGTTTGTCCTAGTCTTCCCATAACTTTATCAACAATCACGTAATTAAATATTTTCAATTACTCCTTAGTACATGACAGTGATCTTTTTCTGAATATTCAGACAGTAAATATTTTAATGTACAAGTCATGAGCTAAAATTCAGTAATGCCCAGATTTATTTGAAAGATGTAAATTTTCATATATGTGAGGGCATTAAAATTAATATTTCAGAACTTACAAGAAGTAAAATCTACTAACGATTTAATGTGGTATTCTTAAGAGAAGAATAAAATATTTCTTAATTTAATTCTGTAGTTCATATTTCCTATCAACAAACAGAATGGAGCTATTGATATACAAACTGTTCACCTATAAAAGAGTGTTTTTAATGTCTGATGGATAAAAAATAGAGAACATGTCTTATTTGCCCATGGCCAATAATTTGTTAAAATTTAATATAGCTAAGCAAGTTAGATAATTTATATAATTAATAAAGTAATTATACCTCATTAATTTAAAACTAATTATGGAATTAATAATATATACCAAAGCTAATTGCATCATAAATGAATACTGAAATATCATACATATTAAAATGTTAGTGTACCAATATAATTAAATCAGTTATGTAATTAATATTACTAATAACATATACATACATATTTGATTCATTTAATTATATAACTTTTTTTCTACCAATTTAAATAACCCTAGTATCTGAGTACAGGACTGTATATCACACATTTGCTATTCTAGAGTAATTGTGGTGTGATGTCAATGTTAAGTACAAGACTAGTTACAGTCCTAAAGTACTCTAAGTAGAAGTGGACATTTACTGGATTAAATGAGTCTTTCTTAGTGTCTGATTTGACTACAAGTCAATATTTACATTCTAGCTATGGCTACATTTAATGAATTTTTTTCTTATGCAGGCTTTTGTCAACACTTATCCTTTACACATGCCAGTCTATTACCTTCCATATTATTTTTACCCTTTTCATTCATATTCCTCCTTCAAGATTTGCATAAAATTTTATAACACTTTGAAAACATTCCTGAGAGGCCTCATTTAGATAATTAAGTTACAGCTTTCATTCTGTTATATTGTCATTTATTTATTTAAACCTTATTTTTAATAAAGTGACATGAATAATATTTCCCTGGTCTTTGAGAGTCACATAGTTACTCTTCTTGAATACTAATAATACTAATACTGTTTTATAACTAAAAATAAATATATTTTGAGCTCTGTCATGCTACTTAAAATGTTAGTATATGGTGGCTCTACAAGAATTCTAATCTTGGTTCCATTTCGTACAGGAAAGTAGACCTGAGAGATGCAGTTCAGATGGCGAGCTCTCTTGAAAGACTTGGTCAACCCAAGTTCTTGGCTGGAAAAACTTTCTGAATGTAAATGCTTTTGGAAGCAGAATCAAATGGCATGCATAGTGAAGTGAAAAGGAAAACATTGTTATCTTAGTAGGGTGGTTGTGTTTTGTCAGGTAGTGATGACAGTTGTTTTTGGTTTAGTATATTAGTATCTATCAATATGAAATTGTCCAAGGGTGGGTATATTCCAAGTAGGTAGCCAAGGAAGAAGTGGGATCATTTGAGTCTCCTATGCTTTATAAGGTAATTTCTATTAGAATTCATTATATCTTCCAGGAACAAGTATCAATGATAATTTTTAAAGTGGTTGGATTTCCTACTGATTGTAATATTTAAAAAATATGTGTGAAGCACAGAGGCAGCTCGTGCATCTGGGACACCCCAAAGTTAGGACTTTTCTTTGAATACCTGAGGCCACCCACAGCTGCTTGGTAGCTGTCATCATGCCACAGAATGAATATATTCAATTGTACTATGGACACTATGGGTACCACTTGGATTACCATGAGAAAAAGAGAAAGAAGGAAAGTCCAAAGTCACATGAACTTTCAAAGAAAGAAAGAAAAAAAAAAAAAAAAAAAAAAAAAAAAAAAAAAACAAACAAAAACTAAAAAAAAAAAAAAAAAAAAAAAAAAAAAAAAAAAAGATTGACCTGAAGTGTGCAAATAGCACTATGAGGAGAAAATGCAAATGAAGAAGAGTATCAAGATGCATGAAAAGGGAAACATCAAACAAAAGAATGATGAAAACACTCTACAAGAAGCAGTAACCTGCCTATGTGCTGGACAGAGAGGGACAGTCATTGCAAAAATGCTTTCAACATGGTTAAAGAAAAATGAAAAGAAAAGGTGGGAAGATGGAAAGTTTCTTTGCCCAAAGTTCATGCCTAAGGAGAAATGGAAGTACTGAAAGTTACTCGAACTGGAAAGAGAAAAAATGGCATGGAAGAAGATGATTTACTAAAATCTGATTTTTTTTTAATTTATTTTTTTAATTTTTGTTTTATTGAAGTACAAATATCAATGAGACAGTTTTAAGATACCTTGACAAGATGGATTTGATAAATTAATACATTGCAAACTGTTTTCATAATGTTTTGGTATCATAGAAGGTGCATACATGATATTATATTTACAGACATTATAATAGCATCTGACTCTTATCAGTAAAGAGAGTGTAGCTGTTTGTGTATCTTATTTTTTATACCTGAATTACATCAAAGATTCAAAAATTAATACTTTCTACCTTGTTATTTTCCTAGTGGTTGTGCATAGTACTAAAAGCTGACATAATATCCTGCCCAACCACCATTAGTGCAACTCTTGCCTCTCATAGGATTATGTAGAAGCACAGCATTATCTATCCCAACCTTACTGTCTATACACACACATCATGATTTTTTTCTTTCTACACCCCTACCTTTTCTACACCTGTCAAAGGTGGGCACTCCATTGACATTCAACTAACTTAGGTGCCTGAACTCGACGACACAATCCAACACAGTCCAGCAGTCTACTACAATAGTGAGTTATCCGAAGAAGTTGTCAACCATAGCCATTTACAGCTCAGCTTAATATTATGGCCCTGCGAAGTATACTTCATTTTTATACTTTTCTGCTGGATGGCTAAGACCTAGATAGAGCAAGACTTATATACCAGCACATGTATTTTATGTTTCTTATGACGTCAGTGAAGTCCCCTCAGGGTTTATCTTGTAGTCCTGTACCTTATTCTGTAGATCCTTTGTGTCATCCATGTGGATGAGTCACGGCCAATGCTTATGGCTTTATATGAAAGATTCATTAAGCCAATGGGCTTACATTTAAAGAAGTCCAAAGTAAAACATTCTGAACTGAGAGCCACTTTTTGCCTGTCAATACTTGTGAAAAAGAATCCTTCATCACCACTGAATACAACTTTGGGTGTTATTACCAAAGAAACAATGACTGAGGTGAATGAGTGAGTTGGGCCTGTGACACAATGAAGCAAGGTTATTTGGGGTAAATATGCCCAAGTGACCAACAATCCTGAAAATAATAGATGCATCAATGCAGTCTTATTTGTTTGACAGATGTTTCACACAATAACTTCTTACACTTATTGAAGACTACAGACCAGTTAGGAAAATCATAGCTTGAACACTACTGAACAACACTCATGACTATATTCAGCAAGAGAAGTATTTACTGAATTGTAAAGACATTAAAATTGTCCAATTTTATGAATTGATCCTATATTAGGGGTCTGCTAAGGGCTTACCTATTAGTGAGATTGAAACATTTGAAAAAGTAAACATCAGTCTTTGCATTAAAAAGTGGGCACTCAGCAACACAGGTCTCTCATTCCTAAAAAGCCATCAGTACTTAAAGTCAGTGCAGACTTAATTTAGAGGTCTAGGGCTAGGAATTCTGCAGAAATCTATCCTAGCTCATTATTTATCATTAGTCTTAAAAATAAAGTCTAAGTTTATTTGCAATGTAGTCTACGCATAGTGCTTTAAGAATGACATTAGAAATTTATTTAGATAATTCCAACTTGGTTGCACTGATGCCCCAAAAAGAAACTGTATTTACATTTATATAATATAGAAGGTTATATGTTAAGTGTGCATTTAAAGTTTTGTGATCTGAATTCAATGGTCATGGCTTAAGGAAAAAAATGAATATTTGGTAAAAAGGAATGTGGAAAGGGAGGTAAACTTGTTCAAAATTGATATTCCAATGTTATATTTAGATTATATTATTCATCAACACAAGAAATACTATTATAAGGGTGATAAAATTGGAACTGTGTCAAATTCAGTGAGTCATAGGTATTCTCTAATTGGAACCAATGATTGACTTGAATCCGTATATTTTATTAGATGAAGTTGTGCATCGCTTTCTGCCACTGGAAAAGGGGAAACTTGTGTTAGACACTCTCCAATGACATCTTAGACAGGAGCATTTCCAGACATGAGAGCCACTGCTTATACAGTTGTTACTGTGTGCTAGAATATCCTTGAGTGGTTGTAATACTAATTCTAATTTAATCCTAGAAACAACTTCCAAACATAATTGCTAGTACTTTTAATGTTAAAAATTTTCCATAATTTTTAAAATGTATTATATGACATATTGTTATCCTCAAAATACTTGCTCAGATTACCACATAGAGGTATGTAAAAATAATCAAATTGTATAAACAAAAACTATTCCTTTCAATAAATAAATATATATATATATGTATACACACAAATATATATATATATATATATATATATATATATATATATATATATATATATATTCTCCTTTTCCTCATCCTCCTAAATATTCTTTCCTCTTTTTTGGCAGTTTCTTTCCCTTTCTGAGGCATAATGATACTGCTGATTTGGCCACATTCACAGTGAGGGGTAGGCATAAGCAGAGAGGTTATTGCACCACAAGTTTCCATCTAGATGCTATGCTGCTAAATGCAAAGATACATTACTGTTCAGCTTTGTAAACCGTCACTGGAGAAGTGTGCTAATTATTTGCTTGGCAAGCACACAAATACAATTGAGAATACAACTCAGAAGAGAGAATCCGCATGACTTGGGAAAGTGGAAAGGAAATAAAAGTGGGATTGTGCAAAATGCAGAAAGTAGTAGAAGAATATAGTCCATGCTGCAGAAATGCCCAGATTTGTGGACAATGGCATGGATTCTGGAACTTTACTATGATGACAGCAGATTAACTCTCTGACATAAAATTATGAATACTTTTCCATGAATATTTTGAAGTTGTTTAGTAAGTAATTTTCAGACATTCAAAAATACGTTACACATGAAATGATTAAAAGAGGTCTGGTGCTTGCATGTAACAAGTACTTTTATGAACATAAAAGAAGAAAGGCCAGTGTAATGTTTCAGGTTAGTAATCATGACTGCATTATGTGTAGTACATTGTTAAATGGGTAAAATATTTGTATTTTGAGCTATTGTTATAATATTATCATGTAAATATACCATGCATGTTCAAAGATTTGAAAAAAATCTCCCTATATTTCAAAAGATATTCTTTAAACATAGACTTTATCACTTTTAGTAATATAGTTTATCACATTCAGTAATTTGTCACAGTGTACCAACTCTAATTTATTTTGTAGTTTTTACAATTAACATAAAACATTTAAGTGAAAGTATAGTAAACATTATAAAAGGATAAGTTTTTTTGATAATTTCACTAGAATAATCACCTAAGAAATATTTGAAATGTATATTGAAAAGAATCTCATAAATTTTCCTCCTTGGAGTAGAATGACCTGCTTACCTTATTGGTCACATTTCCTACATTATTTGTGCTTTAAGAGAAAGGGAAAAACAAACTCCATGTAATTAAAGCCTGAGTATACAGAATGAATATCGATGGAACACATGTTGACAATAGTAGATTTTGTGGGGTAGCATTTAGGAGTTTATTTAAAATTCACATTTTTATACATGACAACATTATGTACATTAGATGAAAGAAAGCACTTGGCCATTTGGGGACTATACTAATTTAGTCATTTGAGACTAGAAAGGAGATTTTCTCTCTTAGGCAACATTGATAGTGGAAGAAGTTAATAACATTAAATTCAATATTTACAAATTTGTACCATTATCATGAATTAAACATCTCTTTTTGGATAATGTTTTGATTGTAGACTGTATATGTGAGATAAATATATCCTTTTTATTCTAAGATTTTCAAGGCAGGACAAAAGAGTAAAAGAGGGCAAGAAGACTCAAATTTTGTTGGAGGCAATATTTAAAAGCTTATTTATTTTTTGAAGGAAAAGTCTTAGCTTTCCATTGTTGAATAACAAATCACCACAAATTTAGCTGCTTACAACAATATGCATTTTTAATATAGTACTTTTATATATATATAATAAGGGAAAGATCAGCTATTTTCTATTTAAAAGTTCTTTAAAATTTTAAATTAAGATGTATTTCAGATGGACTCATCTTTCAAATGAATTCTCTTCCATTCTTATGCAAATTGTTTGTAGAATGTTTGTTTCCCCCAGTGAAGGAATTGTTTCCTTGTTGGTGGTGAGTAAAGGGTCTCTCTCAGCTCCTAGCTGACATCCCAGTGCATGTGTCTATTCACTGTATTGTGAACACTACCATCACAGGATTTAATAACTGGTTGGAATCTTGCTTTTGCTACAATCCTGACTTCTTCTCTTTACTAATTAGTGGAAATCTCTCTGCTTTTAGAGGAGTTCAATACCACAAGACAATCTTTTCATGCTAAGAATGAAACGTTCTAATATCAAAGAGTCAAGCTGGTCTCATTCATCATACCACAGGTATCTAGTATAAGGGTGTAAAATCTGGAAGATTTTATTTTAAATTTGTCTGCCATCTGTAGTGACCATTGAAAAATTTTCAAATGATATATTAGTTTACCAAAGTGGAAAGACAGACCTTCAATAGATCAATGATTGGGAAAGCATTTTGAGGCAAGGACAAACCTCCTAGCAATGTCTACATCAGAGAATTGATATGTTTGAAGATGATAAATATTGCCAGTTGATCTAGAACATATGTTTGTAGTTTTTTTTTAAAAAGGATCATAGAATGAAATATAAGTAGTCAAGTTTTTCAAGGTTTCTGTGAGGATCCCGAAATCATGGAGTAGTAAAAAAACTGAAGAATAAAAATGCCACTATTTATAGATAGTTGGTTTTGCCTAGTGTACTTAAACAAAAGAATACATTTCCTTCACTGAGTGCATTAGTATTACCCCTTACCATAGATTAAAGAATACTTACCTTTAGAGGTTAGCAAAGGGAGCAAAATGTAACTCATTTTCATTTAAAAAGAGAAGGAAAACAGACTTACACATTATGTTTGTCATTTCTCAACTCACAAACCTCAAGATGCCAACCACTTATAATAAAATAATTTATATTATAGTAATATCTAAAATAATTTTGTGAATCATAACATTATTTCCTTTATTTTAAATTTGCCATATACTTCATTTTAGATGTACCATGGTTATGATAGGCATATATGCATATGTGTAAAGTTAAGATAACTATTAGTCAACGGTTGTATTATAAAATTACCAAAGCCCTCACTAACAGCAAAAAGAGAGATGGCTACATGCATTAAAATGATGCCTGTCTACCTTTCATTAACCAGATATCTGTGAACTGCTGCGGAGCACTGAAGTGACATACAAATTCCTATACCACAGGAGTTGCTAGCAAGGTTGTACCCTAGGAGGCTTGTCCCACTGTCCAGGTGCAGGAGAAAACATCAAGCTAATTAACACCAACACAGAGGTAGCTCTTCATTCTCATTAACATCAGTTTAAGTAGTCTTTGACAAATGAGCAATTAGCTCACATACACTCTGCATGAATGAGGAGTTACCCCTGCATTATTTCATCAACTCTTTTGCAATATTAAAAAATACTCAGTTTTGAGAATTTACAATTAATGAGACATGCAAATGCCTTATCACTTATTCCAGTACTTTTTTCACATGCATGCTTTGTGAAAATAAATGATAGAATGGAAGCAAAACTCCATTTAAAAATAACCAAAAAGGGAAAATATGGCAACAAAGTTGCATTATATAGTGCTTTTGTTTCTAATGTAAAGAATAAATTAAAAAATATACTCCAAATCTGTAAAAATAGCAATAATAAAAAACCTGGGAAACATCTTTCCAGAACGGTAGCTACCGTCAGAACAATCAATCCCCCCATTTCATTCTAACCCTACATTCTTCTCTTCGACTTTCTCTCTTTCATTCTCTTGTTGGTATACAAACCCAGATTTCCACTCATCTCCTTGATCATGTCTAATTTACTTCTCAGAGCTAAAGCTACCCAATCTAGCATGGTCCTGAGTAGGAAATGCAAATTCAAAATTCACTACAGGACATAGGAACGATGTACTCAACCAAAGAGCCTCGGAATTTAAGCTATATGAGGTCCAGGAAATCCATTCAGTGTATCATTAAGGTGTCTTGTTTTCCTTTTGCATACATTTTATGCTTTTGATATCATTTCTCACTGTAATATATTGTCTTATAATTCCTCACATATTTAAGACTAAGATATCATTTAATTCTTGATATGTCCATCTCTTAAAAACTTTTACATTCTATTTGCCTTTAATAAAAGCTTGGGAATCACAATAGTTAAGATGGTATCTAAAACAAGAAGATATTTGTTGAATGCTTCTTAATTTAACTATTCATTTCTCTGCCTAAACAATATCTAGTATTGGTTTTTAGGGTTATAAAACAACTACAAATATTCTGAATAATACATTACTAATATAATAACTGTTGAAAACTTAATCATTTCACTCTTCAAGACAAAAGATAACTGTATCTAATCATCTTGCAGCAAAACATTTTCATAGGCCATTAAATTTTTCCTTTTTTTCTTTTTGTGGAGCCAGGGAATGAACTCTGTCTCTTGCAGTTGCCAGGGAATCACTTATTCTACTGAGCCATCTTCCCAGTCCAAATTTGGCATTTTTTGTGGGAAAATTTCAACCAAGATTTTATAAAAATCATTAATTTCTTCTATGTATTTCTTTCTAGAAACTACAGGAAATTAATCAGATTTTTTTTCTTTAGTTGCTTCGACTGGCCAATTCTTTGATTCAATTTTATTAGCCTTCAGATTTAAAAAAAAATCCTTTAATAACACAAATCATTCAATAATAGATAACACCATTACTAAGCCTTGCAGTGAAAAACCTTTTCCTGTGAAAAATAAGCACACAAATTCTATAATAGCTGTAGTTTTCAAACAAACAATTATAACTTGAATGCAATTATAATGGGAAGAACTTGCAGTCATAATCTGAATATCTGATGCAATTTTGTGACCTTACTCCACTTATAATGATATTTTAATAATAGCAATTGAACCTGAATATATGAAAGATTTTTGTCTTTTCTCAAAGGGTAGTTTATCTGATGTAATTTCTGCAATGAATGATTTATAAAACTATACACAACACTTCTGCATAAATTGCATTTTACAATTCAAATACATTAATGTGTGAACCCATGAAATTAACAGCATGCTTGAAGATGCAAATTGATGTTAAAACTATTTTTGAATAATTGTAGCTAAGCTCATTTTTGAAGTTTGTTTTTATTAACAACCCTACCACAAACTCGAACTCAGTTTTATTATGGTCAAACATATGTTCTATTTTCTATCTGTTTTCATATCTTCTCATATTTTCATTTTATATGTCTCATGTTATCACTATTAAAACTTAATTGCAGCTTGTTAATAATTATATGCAATTTATTATATCACTCCTTAATAGCATAATTTCAGAAGGTATAAGAGCTGCAGAATGGCTCACAATTCACATATCCTGAAATATAAGCTGGTAATGCAAAAGGGCTTGATTTAATTTAATTAATTAATTAATTAATTTATTTATTTATTTATTTATTTATTTGGCAGAACCAGGATTGAACTCAGGCCCTTTCACTTGCCATAGAAGCACTTATTCCACTGAGCCATCTCCCCGGTCCTGAGTTTGATTTTATTGTAAGAGAAAATTAAGTCAAAATTTTATAAAAGTAAGGCTAAGATTTTTGTTTTTTAATATGAAACATTTCTAGCAGTCTATGTTCTTGTGTATTGAAAAAGAGCATTAGAAGACTTCATTTTTTTTAATTTAGCAAAAAAAGAACCTCCTGTAAATGTGGCAGATTTGCCTGGAGTATGGAAAGAACACTGCAATAGCTGTGCAGATCCCTTTGTCAGGCTAGCCTTCCATCAACTCTATGAAAACAGATCTTCTGGCCTGTCTCCTTGCCTCAAGATTTCAGGTGACACATTCTATTCTCCAATGAGAAGTGCAGGGGAAAGCTGAGATTTAGTTAACTCCATTTCATGTACTTCAATCACAAATAACTGCCCAGTTGCCAGTTTTCAATAATACTACTCTCTTAGTCTTCCATTCCTAATTTCCCAAAGCAACAAAGAATAAAGAACAGCAAAAAAAAAAAAAAAAAAAAAAAAAAAAAAAAAAAAAAAAAAAAAAAAAAAAAAAAAAAAAGAAAGAAACATGATATTGGGCTGGGAAGATGGCTCAGTGGAATAACCACTTCTCTGGAAAGTGAAAAAAAAATGAGAGAGAGAAATATACCAACCTTGCTTAGTAAGAAGTAAAGAAGCATATTTTATATAAAAAGAAACCATGATAGCAGCACATAAAGCTTAAAATTATCCTCTGTCAGAGTCTATGGGGCTCTTTCACTATATTTAAGAGTTGTTTAGATGTTTGAGGAATTGTAATGGCTGACTCAAATTTGCTTTTCAGAGCTGTGCCAAATCTCTGCAAGGAAAGAAAAGAAAATACAGAAAGTAAATGTCCTGCTCTCCATTCCACTGCCTCATTTTTTTCATTTTTTTAAAAAAATAATTTTATTGAGGAATAAATAGCAATGAAACAGTTTCAAAAATAGTTAGTAGGACACTTTCAATAATTAATGCATTGCATGTTGTTGTCTTAGTGGTTATTCATCATACAAGATGCAAATATGATATTCTGTTCACAAACACTATTAGCACAAATCTTTCTATTCACTGAATTAAGAGAAAGAGCTGAATATCTCTCCTATTTTGAATATACAAATACAAAGTGGTCATTCATTTGTATCCCTTTTTTTCATTTAGTTTTGTCAGAGAAGGGTATTCTACTGTCATTTAAATATTGTAGGTATGTGAGTTCAGCAAAATATTCCAATATAGTCCCATAGTCCATCATAGTAGTGTTTTCCATAGGACTTGAAGTTGCAAGTCAACAACTTCTGACATTGCCAATCCTATGGAAAACCCACTACTAATTTTTCTTAAGAGACTTCTATTGCTTTTGAAAACTGAAGACTCCTTGAGTATGATTTCTGGGTTTTTTTTTTATTTGTTCTTTTTTTTTTCACCTTTTGCTTATCAGACAGGTGCTGTGCTATATCTCCAAAAGAACATATTTTCTTCAGCCGTTAAAATGCCCATTTTTTTTGATTCTCACTGGTGAAATTCAGAAAGTAACACAGACAAAAACAGATACCCACTGGCGATGGTGTTGTGTGATGAAATATGGTTGATCTCAATAATTAAAAATTGTAGCTCAAGTTGGAGACAGGTAGTATGTCTGAGATAAATGTTACAAATTTGTCATCTGCATTAGCACCTTATTGAGTCAAACATCTGCACATGAGAATCCATGCACATCCAACAGAAGAATGAATAAAAAAAGAAGTTTTAATTGAGAACAGTGGTATAAACCTAATTAATTGCACCTAATCAGAAAATTGACAGAATAGTTTGCTTCCAGCCCAGGATAACAGGGAACAATGTGGTGCGATCTCATTTCAAAAGCAGGAAAAGAATTGATGATATAAAGAATGGGAGCCAGAGAACTAGTGAGATAACTCAGCAGATGAGTGCCTGGTTAGACAAACACATGGACCTACGTTTGATCCACAGCACCATATTGCATGCCAGCCCAGCTTCCAGGTGTTCTGAGCCAACCACCAGGTCCGGGTGGTGGTGCACAACTGTATCCCAGCACTGTGGAGGCTGAAACAGGAGGATCACTACCACTCCAAGCAGCATAGTGAGACCCTGCAACAACAACCAAATACATAAATTAAAAAGAAAAAGAAAGGAAACAAAAAGATTCTGCTGCACCAATAAATAGCAGTGATTCTACTAGTGATAGTGAAATTGTGATTCATACTGACCATCTCGTCTTGTCTGTTTCCCTCATGTCATCCCTGTTTTCTATTCAAGATAAGTACAGATTAAATTTTTTCTGTTAATATTTCATGCTCTCTATTATTTTCTAATATGTTACAGGATTATTATTATTTTTTTTTTGTATTTTAGGGAAGAGCCTACACGGGTGTTCAGGTTTTCAGTACTCGATTGGACTCACAGTGAGCCACCCGTCTACAGCCTCCCAAGAGCTGGGATTACAGGAACGTGAGTATTATTATAATTTTTATATAAACACTTTTAGATGATGAATTCATCATTGATTTCCATTCTTTCTTTTTTTTGTTGCTTTTTCTCTTTTCTTTTCTGTTTTTTCTTTTTGGGAAGGGTCTACAGGGTGTTCAGGGTCTCACTGCTAGATTTCACTCATAATGATCTGCCTATTTACAGCCTCCCAAGAGCTGGGTTTACAGGCGCTCCCCACTACTCCCTGTCTCAATTGTCATCTCAGCGCAACCCCGGGGTTCAGGCAGGCAATGCAGGCCTAGGGATCAAATCCCAGTCTCTGTGCCTGCTTGCAGACCATTTAATCCGCTGAGCTATTTGGCCAGCCCTGTCATTATTTCTTATAGGGAGATTTGTTTTGATGTACATGTGCTTTGGATTACAAGCATCTTTTGAGAATGAGTTATGTCCCCAAAACAATGTTTTACTGAATTCTCTCTTGTCTGCCATCCCTGGTTTTCCAGCTTTATGTTCAGTGTGATTATCTGGCCATGTTAATCGGATAATGGTGACTTCATTCACTGAATTTGACAGTATTTGTTTCTTTTCAATTTATGAAAAAGTTTGTGAAAGATTAGCATCAGCATTCTTTAAATATTGAGATTACTACAGTGGAGTATTCAGTCCTGGACTTCTTTGGAAAGAGTGGATTTATGATTAATGAGTTCAATTCCTTTCTTGTTATTAGTTTATGGAAAACAACCTGCTTCTTAATTGAATTTTACATAGTTCATACTTTCAGGAATTTATCCATGATTTCAAGGCAGTCCAACCTTTTCTGATTAAAAAAAGAAAACATTGTTTTGTCTTTTCTGTTATGCATAATTCCAAACACAGCTTTAATCAGATGTGTGGGTAACTCTTACTATATGAAATAAATCACTTTAGGTAAAATTATTATTAAAACAGTAGATTTAATGTGAGAGTTAATCTTGGGCTGTAATAGATTAGTAAAAGGATTGCTTTCAGTAAATCATCAATCTAAATGACAATCATTATGAAGAAATGTTCTTTTCTTGCAACATACTCAACTATTTCCCACACAAAACTAATGGGCAATTAAACCTACTTTGATTGTGTATGTCAGAGTAAAAAAACAATCATAAAGGATCTCTGAACAAGAATTTCTTGTACTTGAGGAAGGAAGAAATATAAAAGACAAAAAAGTATGAACACAGTAGATTACATTCAGTTTAACAGATTTTTATTTAAACAAAATAACCCCCAAACTCTAGCTACTGACCGGTACACATGTGTGACCTATTAGGAGATGAGGTGTGCAGCAGAAGCTGAGAAGCAGCCTGGAGAGCAAGTTTTTGCTGTGTGTCCAGCCACACCTTGTCTTTCCTGTCACCAGCCAAGTTCTTCCTCCTGTCAAGAGATCAGGGGCACCCGTCACATTCTGCCTGGTGTGCAAATACTGCTACGAGCTTTCCTTTGAGGATACTAGGTCACACACCAGAGACTCCACTGGAGTAACACAGTAATAGAATACACAGTGTCATGTGTGAAAATTAAAGTGCACAACGAATTTGATGCATTTGATTCAACTCCAAAGCTCACAATCACCACCACCTTAAGTATAGAAAGATTCCCTTCCATGAAACTAAATGTGTTGGTTACCTGTGATGGAAACAATGTTGTCATGAATAGAATTTTAAACATGTGTGGATATTTACAAACACATGCAAAACATATATTATACTTGTGGACATGTATGAGCACAAAAATATATGAATGTGTATGAATATATATTCTGTTCTTTGACATATATACATATACATATACACACACACACACACACACATATATATATATACATATATACACATATATATCTTACTTATACAATAAAGTTTATTCATGTGCCAAATCCTTAACAATTAGCATAATTTAAATGGGTACATTTTATATCATGGAAATTATATCATAATATAATCAGTGTAAAAAAAGAAATGGAACATTCTTACACACTCATCAGAATAAGAACATAGAAATACTGATAGGACCAAGTATAGGCAAGAATGTTAATAATTTTGTTTTTTTAAAATACAGGACTTATGAGAAAATTGTGCAGCTAGTTTAGTAAACAGTATTTACCCAATTTGAACTCAAATACAATCTATAATCAAGACATTCAAATCCTATTGTAGCATAATATAAATTTATGCATGCGTGCAGGAAAATAAATGTACAGATCTTTGTAGAGGTTTTATTGCATTATCAAACTTTGCAGGCAAATGAATATCTACTGTCTTAATTACTTTCCTCATTGCTAAGATGAAACACCTGACACCTCTTGTGAAAGGATAGCAGGCTCACTCAGCTCAGTTTCTAGCGGTTTCTGTCCATAATTGGCTGGCTTCAAGGCAGTGGTATGGAAGATAGGCAGGCATCGCAGAGGCTAAGCAGGTTCATGGTGGGTAAAGGAAGAAACTCCAGCAAGGAAGGACCACAGTTCTGCTTGTATCTTTTATCTTATCAGGGCTTTTTAGGCAGGAGCACTCACTCTCCAATCATAGTGCCTTTGCACCATGAACCAATTCCAGTGTCTCATGCTTTAGATCCAACAACCCCTAAGAAGACCCATTTATGACTGCATGAGTTGTGAAGGGGACATTTAAACACAAGCCCTAAAAGGTTCAACAATAGAATGGCAAAAGTTGTGGTAATTTTAGAGGACAGAATACTACAGAATAATGAAAATGAACCAAATATTGCTGCATTCTGCAATATGAAAGAAAATAACGAATTTGACGTTGAGTAAACAAAGTTGAAAACAAGAGAACTCAATATATAGTTTCACTTATATACAAATAATAATCAATCAGCACTAATCTGTGATGTTAGAAATCTTGATAGGTCTATAGTCCTGGAGTTAGTAACTAAGAGTATATGACAAGCTTCAATTATAGTTGCATTCAATTTGTTTAAACCCTTAGACAGTTTACTCTTTATGAAGATATTTTCATTAAATAGGTTTCATTAATTTTGTGCATTTCAGAGATACGTATTTTGTTTAAAAGTAATTTACTTGGCCAGGTGTGGTGGCGCATGCCTGTAATTGCAGCACTTGGGAGG
Organism: Ctenomys sociabilis; assembly: GCA_004027165.1. Taxonomy (NCBI): domain Eukaryota; kingdom Metazoa; phylum Chordata; class Mammalia; order Rodentia; family Ctenomyidae; genus Ctenomys; species Ctenomys sociabilis. The sequence goes on from PVKA01015298.1 coordinate 19,005, forward strand.
CTGAGGCAGGAGAATCGTTGTGAGTTCAAGACCAGCCTGAGCTACAAAGTGAGTTTAAGGCCAGTTTGAACTGCATACTGAGACCCTATCTCAAAAGACAAAAAAAAAAAAAAAAAAAAAAGTAATTTACTTGGAACAGCTATATATGACAGGATATAAAAACTATAGGTACATATATATATATATAGTTTATATATAATTATCTATCTATCTCTTGGATAATTTACTTGGAACAGCTATATATGACAGCATATAAAACTACAGGTATATTGTATATATATAGTACAAATAAAAAAAATATATATATATAGTTTATATATAATTATCTATGAATCTATGTCTCTATGTACCTATGTATCTGTCTATCTATCTATCTATCTATCTATTGTTTGGATAGTTTATTTTGGACACGCCTAAATACTAACTAGATATGACAGACTAATGGCCTTAATTTGTGAGCTGGCAGAAGAGCCTATGACATTAGTAGTCAAAGAGTTAGACAGCATGTGTACTGTACTCTACAAAAAATGGAAGAGTTTTATTTTATTTTTAGCTTGAAATCATAATGTCTTATATGGCACTTGAGATTTTTAAGCATATGGTACATAATATACTCAAAAAGATTTCCAGCACTCGGGAGGGTATAAACAGGAGAATCACTATGAGTCTGATCTAAGAGTAAGACCATGTAAACCATGCATACTATTCCCTAAAAAAAAAAAAAAAAAAAAACTAAAACTAAAGTGACCATTAGTAGCCAGGGACATTGCTCAGTAGAATAAGTGCTTGCTTGGCAAGCACAAGGTCCTGAGTTCAATCCCAGTTCTGGAAAGAAAGAAAAAGTATATTTATCACTTATAGATCACAGGATTTAATTGCAGTACCTCTAATTGTGCTAGCATTCTGTGCCTAACTTTCCTCTCTTATAATACTTTGCCATCTAGAAATAAAATTTGTTCATCTAGAAATAAAATTTAGGCATAATCTAAACATTGTCTTTACCTTCATTAACTGTCAAAATCATCCACTACTGTACTTCCAAGTGAGAAAATTCTCATTTCAGGGTTGTACAACAGAAAACCTCAGAGCCAAATTTGTCTTACCTATTTCCAGATCTATTTCTCTACTTTTGAGCATATAATGTTATTTAATCTGTGCTTTGAGGATAGATGAATCTCAATGATTATAAAAGCCTACACTGCTTTTTCCATGTTTTCCCTCAAGGTCTATAACCTGTGAATTGCCTTGACATGTGAGATTGAAAGTACCAAATAAAATGAGTGGAAAATAGGTCATATAGGTCATCTATATATTCACAATTGTATTTCAGTGGGGAGAAGACACACCACATCAACACCCAGGACTAGGAGGCAGATTTATTTACATCAATAGGAACTATGTAGGATCAGACCCTGACACCTGGTGGTCTAAGGCTTATATGAGATAAGCAAGCAGGAAGTACAGAGGCAGAATGGCTTGTCAGTCGGGGATTGGTTCTTACAAAATCCACCATAATTACCAGCTATGCATCCCAGAGGCCAGCTGTTATGAAAGACAGAAGCAATTGCAACAGGAACTATTATCTGTGTGACTGAAGTGTACTGGCTCAGGGGGCAGGGCATGTTCTTCTACAATGTTTAGTATAGATTCTCTTGCCTATTAGGATCATGCTTTAGCCATTTACCATCTCTGTGATGAAATATCTGATGCAATTTGTTATTGAGAAAAAAATATTTAGATTCCAGTTTTGTAGATTCAGATACAAAGAACTGGTATCCAATCTACTCTGGAGAGCATTTCAAGGGGTCGCAATGGGAAGAATGCATTTCAAATATAGGGGAAAAAAGAAGCATTGGGTCCCATGAATAGTTCCTAAGTGTGCAGCCAGAGTGGCCAAGGACCTGGACATACAAGATCCACCTCCACCCACACCACATACTAAGCTTTGTGAATATTTCTTTATTGGGGGGTGACAGAAACAACATCCCATATGCAGAAAACAGTTAGGTTTTGATAGCCAGACCCAGCCTCAAAGTTGCTGGGAGCAGTTTTTCTAATCTGTAGAATAAAACTGTGAAGATACTGAAGATTTGTATTTAATACCAATAATTATTTGCTGCTTTAGCATTACTTAAACTATTACAAAAGGACTTTAATAAGGGGAGTGTCTTAATTAGTCTAAAAATGTATAAATGAGTAAAAATCTCAAGACTTCTTCCATTAGTTTGTTTGAAGAGCTAATCTGCTTGAAGAAGCAGTAATTAAAAAGCTTTCATTTTAAGTGTATATTAAATAAATCAAATAAGACGATGTTGTAAACATTCATTATAGATTTATTTTGATATTTGTTCTGCATAAATTACATACGTATGCATAATTTCATCTTTAAAGATCTAATAGGATTTGACAATCAGAACACATAGCTATGTGCTATGAACATGATTTTCAAATAACAAAATGACTGTTTCATTGCCTGATTTATAAATAAAGAGAGCACATTAACAAAAGCATTTTAATTGTTTTTCCTAAAGAACATCTTATTTTTTCTTCATTATATTTAATATTTATTCCACTTTTTACACTTCAACTAATTTCATAACTTATTATTAAGAAGGCCATATTTAGAATACTTCAGATTACATGGGATGCTGGTATTATTTTCTTTTTTACAACTGCAGTCATCTTTATTCAAATTTCTGTTTTAAACTCCAGGTTTTAAAACTCAAACCAGAATGTACTTAGACATTCAATATTTGTATATGATTTAATTTAAAATAAAAATGTAATCTAATTTGAAAATATTTCACATGCTTTATAAGTTTCTGGTGAATGAAGTAGTTAGGAAACTCTGGTGAGGTCCTGCAATGTAAAGATAATGTCTCCCAGCAGCCAAGACTTTAGATTCTGCTTCTTTATATACAGGAATGATATACTGAGGTATTTTGACATAAAGTATTCAGAGTATAATCATAAGAGAGAAAAATTTGATTCAAAATAAAGTTATAATGAGATAATATTGTGTAATTTAAAAAGGCGTAGGCCATCTACTTGGTTTTTGTAAAAAAACAAGGTCCACTCAGAGGATTAAAGCACCTGCAAGCAGGAGCAGGGGCCAGGGATTCAATCCCTGGGGCTGCTATGCTGGTTCCACCCTTGGGGCACACTGAGACAGTGATTGAGACTGGACATGGTGGTGCGTGCCTGTAATCGCAGCTCTTGAGAGGCTATAAACAGAAGAATCACTACCTGTCCAATCTAGTAGTTAGACCCTGAACACCCTGTAGACTCTTCCCTAAAATACAAAAATAAATAAATAACGTCCTATCATTATGTTGCTTAATCCAGTACCAGTATGAAGACTCTATACTTTCTGCTCAAAATATCTTAATGGACATATTGTTAGTAATACCTAGAAATATCTGTAGCTTTGCATATTTAAAGATATTTATAAAAATCTAAATGAATTAAATGTTATTTTTATTAGTATTTATTGATACAGAGTTGTGCTATATACTTTTAGTTCATAGAGATGCCCTTTTCTCAGTCTCTCCAGCACTGGCATTATAGGTGTGCTCCAACATGCTTGGTTTTGGTGGCTTTCACTGTACACCTGAGGTTCCAGGGATAGCAAGGCATATGGTACAAGGGATAGAAATAGGGACCTTGCACTTGCCAGCACGGCACTTAGACACTGAGCTATCTCCCAAACCCAGAAATTATTATTGCTAATAGTTTCATTTCCATAAATACTAATGAATGTCATGATATTCCTTTGATCTTAGTAGGCAATATCAATCATATTATCTCGTAATAGCTACGCTCCATCTACTTGTGATGACAGTAGAGAGTTCTTCTTTTCTCCCAGGTTCTCCTTGCATAAAGAGCACTAAAATAAATGCTATATCTTTCTATTTAAGGTTGGTGGCATTCTTTCCATATTTTCTCATGGAAATATCACTATATACTTGGTAACTAGGGTCATGATTTTGTTAGAACCAAAGCTGTAGGGAAGGGAAGTTAATATGTTAGGTAAAAAAAGAAAGCATGAAGAATTAGGCCTTTTCTTTTTCCATTCCTGGGATGAAGAAAAAAGTGTTACCCTGATCAGGGAAATACCCCTACATACATTCTAAAATGTATGTGTCTAGAAAACATGCTCCAATGGATGCATTGAAAGAAGCAAATAAATTATTCAACACACCAAAGTCTACCACCAAGAAAATGACATGACTTTCAGAGACACATTTGTGTCTGGGAAATGCTGCCCATAAGGCACTTAAACAGTGCTTTAGTGATTTGGAAGGGCTGCCAGACTTGAGTGCCATGTGGTAAAACTAGAGTTCTCTGACAACCTCATGGTCTGATATAAGAAAGATTACTTGTGTTTCTTGGACTGTGATCACTCAAACTCTGGTGATAGTGGGCTTTGTTCGAGAAGATGCTTTGCAGAGTTTGTGTCAAGCTCATTATTTCCAAGTCATATTCATTTTTGACACCAGGGACTGGTTTCATGCTAGACAACTTTTCCACAAATCTAGTGAGTGTGGTTGTTTCAGGATTATTCAGAACAGAAGGAAGCCTCGAATCTTTGCATGTGCTGCTAAGAGTAGGGTTCATACTCCTATGAGGATCTAATGCCACTGCTCATCTGACAAGAGGCAGAGTGATGGGAAGCGGCTGTAAGTACAGATGCAGCTTCATACAATAGTTCCACCTCATCTTCTACACAGGGCCCAGTTTTCTAACACATCAAGATGACATATGCCAGGGTGGTTGGAGAGTCCTGCTTTGTAGCAATGGTCTCCACTTTATCCTCAGTGGTTAAATGTATTTAACAGGTGTGTTATTGCAGAACTCTGTCTTCATTCTGACACTAACTCAAAAATTTCCATTAAAACACCAAATAAGCATATTTTTCTATATTCAGCTCTCATGGTTAAAAAAAAAGTCATGGTTCAGTACTTCAGAAGCACTGGTGATTCCCTCTAGTGCATTCTTTAGGCTGTTTTCTTTCATAAGAGAGAAAAACATAAAACAAATGACAGGAACAAAGACAAAAGCAAAGCTACATAAAACAATAAAAATGGCACAGAACTTCAAAACAAGAGTAGGAAATCAGGAGCTAGCAAGATAGCTCAGTGGTCTAAAGTGCCTGCTTAGGCAAGCTTAGGCAGAGGCCCACAGTTCGATCCTCCACACTACATGCCACACTGGTCCCACCACCACGGTAGGCTAAATTGGCAAAAAAAGAAAAAAAAAAGAAAGAAAAATGAGACCTGAAGCAGTTCCCTATGTGCTGTAAAGGATGACTGAAAAGAAATGCATAAACTCCAACTACAGGACATTAATAATGGTTGCTATGTTACATATAGTTACCCTCAAAGTTGTTACTTAGACTACTAGATATAGGCATGCCAGATACAGACTGATCAAATGGTTAAAACATTAATTCTTCCTTTCCATAAACCATGAATGTTTTCCTTGTCCTTTTTATTTTTAAATTTATTTCAAAGAGAGAATAAAATAATAGATAAGATCTGAGAAATGATGCACATTAAAAATACATGAAAGGTATTCAGGACTGGTTGCTATATTGCACGTTACAATTCTCAGTGTAGTTGCTCAAATTAAAGATACTAGCATATAAAATTGGTCAAAGTAAAAAAAAAATTAGACATTATACATAGGATAGCTAAGATATTTGTACTACAAATTTTCTAATGCATTCCTAATTTATTCACTGAGCAAGTGTCCTCTACCATTACCCTAAATCACGTGTGCTGGTTTTGTCCTTTTTTTTTTTTTAGTTTTAGGGAAGGGTCTACCAGGTGTTCAGGGTTTCACTGCTAGACTGAATTCAGTGTGATCTTTCGGTGTACAGTCTCTCAAGTGCTGGGATTACAGGTGTGTGCAGCTACACCCAGTCTCAAACAGCATCTCAGAGCATCCTGGGGGTTGGGCGAGTATGACAGGCTTGGGGATCGAACTCCTGGGTCCTAGGTCTGCTGGCAGGCATTTTAATCTGCTGAGATATTTGGCTGGCCCATGGATTTTTTATCTTATGTGATGTATCTGTTCTACTATTCCTATACCTCAGAATCATCTGCTCTTCAATATTTTGTCATGAAGAGGCATGTTTACCTTTTATACAATAGGCCTAACATATAGCAGGACATATGTTACAGATTTTCAAAATAAGAACAGTGAATTAGCAATGGTTATTACATTATCTATTTTTATTATCCAACCTGTTGCTCAGATTCACATATAGTTATACAAGACTGGGGAAATAAGTGAATATTGGTGCTTGCTTTTAAGAACACTTAATTTTTCCCCCTGTCTTATTTGTTTTAATTTATTTCAAAGAAAGTATAATGATTGATAAGATATTAGAAATGACATACACTTAGAAGACCAAGATATGAGGTATTCAACCATGGTTTTGTATTACATGTTGTTGTCTTGGATGTATTTGCTTGGTTCACAGACATCAGCTTATAGAATTAGTCAAGGTGAAAGTTCTAAACATTGACTGCTTAAAAACAAACAAACAAAAAAAAAAACTATGAAAACTATGAATATAGTCATCTCAGCTATCCTGTATATATACTTGTATGGTTTTGCTTCCTTCTTTTTTTGTCACATTTTCTTCTTTCCCTCGTCTTCATTATTTATTCCTTATATGAAGTTTCATTCCATTGTACTACATGTATTATATATTTCAGGTTTTATGTATTCTTTCAGGTTATTACACTAGGGAGACAATATATTTCACATGAGGGTCTGGTTTACTTCACTTATGAGTATATCCTCCAGTTGCATCCTCTTACATACAAAGGATTCAAGTTTGTCTTTTTTCATAGCTCCATTGTATAAAAATACTACAGCTTTTTCACCCATTCCTCAAGAGATGGGAATTTTGGTTGTTTCCAAGATTTAGCTATAACAAATTGTGCTGCTATAAACATGGGTTCATATACATCACTATGGTATAATGTCTTCAGTTGGTCTGGAAAAATATCTGGAAGGGGAAATAGCAGAATTGAATGGGATTTCCAGCCCTAGTTTTTTTGAGGAGTCTCTACACTGATTTCCATTGTGGTTGTACCAGTCTACATTCCTGCCAGCAGTGGAGAATTGTTTCTTTTGTCCTGTGACCTCTCCAGCATTTGTTACTAGTTGATTTCTTAATGATAGCCATTCTTTCTGAAGTCAAATGGTATCTCCATATTGTTTGAATTCTCATTTCTCAAATGTCCAGTGCTGTGGAACATTTTTTCATGTATTTATTTACCACTTCTATTTGTTTGTCTGAGAAGTGCATATTCATCTCACATGCCCATTTTTGGATTCGTTCTATCAATTTTCATAACCGAATTTTTTTCAGTTTTTTATATAACTTAGAAGCTTTTTGTCTGTGATTGTCGGTTATAATTTTGTTTTATTTGTGGGTTGGCTTTTCACTCTGTTGACTTCCTTTCACAAGCAGAAAATTATCAATAAAATGAGATACTTGTTGTTGATTCTGTGCAGTATTTGCCATGCAGTTCGCTTTTTGTCCAAGAACTCTTTGCTTACCCATATGTCTTCAAGATTTCCACCGACGTTCACTTCCAGGAGATTTACTGTTTCTGTTTTAATGTTTAGATCTTTAATTCACTTTGACTTTAGTTTAGTACAAGGTGATAGACATGGATCTATTTTTAGTTTTATGCATGTGGAGAACCACTTTTTCCAGCATCATTTATTAAAGAGGCTATCTTTCTTCCAGCGAACATGTTTTGCCTCTTTGTGGAAGATAAGATAGCTAAGTACCTTTGTAGATGCATCTGCATCTTCTAATCTGTTCATTTATCCTCAGTTCTGCTTTTTTGCCAATACCATGCTGATTTTATCACAGTAACTTCATAATATAATTTCAAGTCAAAGATTTTAATGCTTCCTGCCTTGTACTTATTGCTCAGAATTGCCTCTGGTATTGTACGTCTTATCTAGTTCCAATTAAATTTTAAGAGTGTTTTCTTTAGCTCTTTGCAGTATATTAATGGTATTTTGATAGAAATTGTATTAAAAGTATTTACCAATTTTGGAAGTATGCCCATTTTGATATATTGGTTCTTCCTGTCCAGGAGCAAGGCATATCTTTGCATTTTCTGAAATCCTCTTTGATCTCTCTTTTTTTTTTTTTTTTAGAGTTGTAATATTCATTGTATAGATCTTTTACTTCCTTTGTTGCATTAATTCTGAAGTATTTCATTGTTTTCAATGCTACTGTGAAAGACAAAATTTCTCCCTCGATAAGTTTCTCATCTATGTGGAGGAATGTTATTGATTTTTGGGTGTTGACATTGTACTCTGTTATGCTACTGAATTTTTTTTTTTAATTGTAGGAGCATATTGGCAGAGCGTTTTGTGTCTTCCAAGTACAGTATCATGCCATCTACAAATAATGATAGTTTAACTTCTTCTTTACCTAATGTCATTCTTTTATGTGTCTTTCTTTCTAATAGCTCTAGCTAATGTTTCCAGAACTATATCAAATAGGAGTGGTGATAGGGAATATCCTTATCTTGTACAAGATTTGAGAGTAAAAGCTTTCAGTTTTTCTTTGTTTAAGATTATGTTGACTGTTGGATTGTCATAGATGGCATTTTTCACATTGAGGTGTATACCATCTAGTCAGATTTTATGTAGGGTTTTGACTAAGAATGAGCATTGGACCTTGTGAAAAGCCTTCTCTTTTTATTGAGATAATCATGTGGTTTGGTTTTGGTTATATAGATGTAGTGTATTACATTTATAGATTTGCATACATTAAACCATCTTTGCATCCTGGGATGAAACCCACCTGGTTGTGCTGTATAATCTCCTTGTTGATTTTCTGTATTCTATTTATTAGTATTTTATTGAGGATATTTGCATCTATATTCATGAGGGAGAATGTCCTGTAATTTTTTTTTTCCTCTGGGCTGGATCTTTCTTCAGTTTCAGTATCAGTTTATTAATTGTCTCCAGGAATGATTTTGGGATTACTGCTTCCTTTTCCATTTTATGAAGAGTTTGAGAGTATTGCGATTAAATCTTTACTACATTTCTTGTAGAATTCATGTGTAAATCCATCAATATCTGGGCTTTTCTTTGTTGTTAAGTTTTTATTACATTTTTCACTTTCATTGGCTCATATTGGGTCATTCAGAGTTTTAATATCTTCTTCAATGAGTTTTGGGTATTTGTCCCTATTTATGTATCTATGTGTTTCTTCTGATGATCTGAATTTCCACAAGATCTATAGTTATTTGTCCCATTTCATTCATTCCTTATTTGTTGAATTTTAGTACATTCTTTACATTCTTTATTTTTTTTTTACTTTTATCTCTTTTATTATGTTTTCTTTTCTTTCTTTCTTTCTTTTTTTTTTTTTTTTTAATTTTAGCACAGGTCCACAGGGTCTCACTATGCAGTTTGGACTCAGTGATCCTCTTGTTTCCACCCTTCCAAGCTCTGGGATTCAGGCATGTGCCACCATGCCCTGTCTCAGTCACCTTTCAGCATTATCTGTGGCGGGGCCAGCAGAACAAGACAGTGATTGAACTCTAGTCCCAGTGTCTGCCTAAGTAGGTGTTTTAGCCCACTGAGCTAAATGGTTGTCCTTCTTTCCCCTTTTTAAGATGTTAGCTAGGGGTTTATTAATTTTATTTAATGTTTAAAAACAACTGCTTTCAGATTCATTAATTCTTTGTATTATTTTGTCTTGCATTGAAACTAATGCTAAAATTGTCATAGTTTCCTCCCATATTTCACTTTGAGCTTAATTTGCTCTTCTTTTTCTAGAAGCCAGAGGTGCAGCACTAGGGTATTTATTTGTTCTCCTTCTGTTTTCCTAATGTGTGAGTTCAGTGCTATAATTTTCTGAGAGCTGCTTTCATTGCATCCCACAAATTCTGTTTTGTTTGAATTTTAATTGGATTATAGATGTTGTTTAATATATTCTGTAATTATTGGTTGCTAAGGAGGGTACTATTTAATTTCCATATGTTTGTGGGATTTTTGTGATTTCTTCTAGAGTTAGTTTCCACTTCATTGCACTTTGATCTGATAATACATATGGGATAATTTCTGTTTTCTTGCATATTTTTAAGTGTAATCTATGGAATAGTATGTGGTCTATTTTAGAAATGGTTCCATGTACAGCTGAAAGAAATGTGTATTCAGATGTTGTTGCTGGAACATTGTATGAGTTCACTAAATCCATTTTTTCAAAAGTTTGGTTTAGTTCTGCTACCTCTTTGCTGATTTATTTTCCACTTCAGCTCTTTTATTGTATTATATTGTATTGTATTGTGTTGTGTTGTGTTGTATTGTATTGTATTGTATTGTATTGTATTGTATTGTATTGTATTGTATTGTATTGTATTGTGTTGTATGTATTTGGTACAGGATCCCCATGTGCAGCTTGAAATGGTAGTGATCTTCCTGTTTTCAGCCCCCTCAGTGCTGGGATTACAGGCATGTGACACAAGATCCAGACTTTTCCACCAGTCAGTGCATCCCAAGGGCAGGTTTAGCATGGAATGCAGGACCGAGGATTGAAACTCTGGTCTGTGTGCTTGGCAAAGCAGGTAGTTAGTCCACTAAGCTATCTCTCTGGCCCTTGACCTGTTTTTTGAAATGAGATGGTGCTAATGTCTCCCGCTAAATCTGTGATATTGGTTATTAGGTTTTTCATGCCCTTTACAATTTGTCTTAAATAGTTGACTGCACCCATATTTGGTGCATACATATTTATGACTCTTATTGCTTCCTCTTGAATTTTTCCCCTAACCAGTATATAGGTACCTACTTTATCTCATTTGATCACTCTTGATTTGAGTTCAGATTGTTTGCAAAGAGTATAACTACCTCTACTTTTTTCTGAGGTCCTGGAGAATGTAGTATTGTATTCCATCCTTTGACTTTAAGCCTATGAATTTGCTTATGGGTTAAATGTGTTTCTTGTATACAGCATATTGCTAGATTTTGTTTTTAAGTCTACTCTGTCAATCTATTTCTTTCAGTTGGTAATCTGAGTCCATTCACTTTGGCTATTATAATTGCTGTGTTCTGACTTACATGTTATGTTATTTTCCTGTTGTTTATTCCCTACTTTTCTCCTATGCTTAGCAGTTTGCATATTTGGTGGGTTCTTTCTGTATTCATTCTTGAAATTGTGAACATTTTGCTCCCTTTCTAGAATATCTTTTAGTACTCTGTGTAGGGTTGATTTGGTTGTTATAAATTTCTTTATTTGATCTTTGTCATGAAAGTATTTCACTTCTCCACTAAACTTGAAAGAGAGTTTTGTAGGGTATATCAGTCTGGGTTGGAATTTGATATTTGTAGAACTTGAAGTACTGCACTCCATGCTCTTTTTTACTTGGTTGCTTGTAAGGAGAAATTTGGTGTTATTCTGATGGATTTTCCTTTAAACGTAATCCATGTCTTTTCTCTAGTGGCTTTTAGTATGTTGTTCTTATGCTGAAGTTTTGGGATATTGACTATTGTAGTCTAAGTCGGGGTGATATTTGGAGTTCTATATCCTTTGGTTATCTGAATGTCAGATGTATTCTCATATTTGGGAAGTTGTTGTTATTATTTCTGCCCATATTCTTTTTTGTGTAGTTTATGTTACCTCCTTCTTTCTCATTGATTTCTATTAATCTTATGTTGTTCATTTTTGCATCATTTTGCAGCTGTTGAATTATCATTTCATGGATCCTAGTTGCTTTTAACAGATCTTGCCTACATTTTCACTGGCTACAATGATGTCTTCAAGATCTCAAAGTCTATCTTCACTTTTATTCAAATGGTTTTGCCAACTTTTAATGGAATGTTTAATTTCTTATATATCTTATTGTATCTGCTTCGTGTATTCCACTTGTTTTCTTTATTGCACATTCAAGGTTTCCATCATTATTGTATTCGCTCTATTTCTATCAATATTTTCTTTAGAATTGCTTAGTAATTATTTAATTATACTTATATATTTTTTAAACCTGTGAGAGTATTTCTATTCTGATGTCCTCTATACCCTTCTGCAGTTGTTTCTTTTTTTTAGTTGCTATTATTTCATTTTTTTTTTTTTCTATATTTTCATGGAAGGGTCTACAGGGTGTTCAGGGTCTTACCAGTAGATCATTCTCATAGTGATTCTCTTGTTTACAGCTTCCCAACTGATGGGATTATAATCACGTGCCACCACACTGTTTCAATTGCCTTCTTCTCTTTTTTTTTTTTTTTTTTTTTTTTTTTTGTGGAACTTGAAATTAAACTCAGGCCCATGCACTTGCCAGAGAAGTGCTTATTCAATTGAGCCATCTCCCTGACCCCTCAATTGCTTTCTCAGCATGCCACGAGGGCAGGGCCAGCATGGCAGGCCTGGTGATCAAACCCCTGCTCCTTCTCCTGCTTGCAGGTGCTTTAATCCACTGAGCTATTTGACTGGCACTATTCATAGATTTCACATATGTGTCTTCAAATTTGTTCTATGCTGATATTTCCTGGAGTTGTTCTAGGTGGGTTTGGTGCCTGAGATTGCATTTTGCCCCTTCTTTTGGTCATTTTATATTTCATGGAAAAGTCTTTATTTTGATTTCTGTGATACATTTTGGTGAAAGTTTGATAGTAGGTAATTTTGTCACTGCAGTCTGAGCCTCTCTATAGTCTGTTTGTAGTTAACTCTCCTGTGTCAGAGATTCTTGTTTTGAGTGTGTCCTAAGATTTTGGCTTCTCTACTGATTGAGAATGAGGCATTTGTTTCCTCTTGACACTGTCCTCTGTCCTTCAGAATAGGGTTTTGTTGAGGTTATTACTCAAGCACATCTTTATATTAATATCCAAGTGAAAACACGTGGTTACGGCAGACATGGTTTCCTGTTTACAATAGTGCAGTTAGCAATAATAATAACAGCTAGTGACATTTAGAAATTGATGAACATTTGTAACTATTTGGTTTCTACTTTAGACCATAGGAGCAAACATTATAGCTGATCTTAAATTGGGAATTTGTATTTAAATTAGTTGCCCTGAGTTCTTACTGGGCAACTCCCCTTCATTTACCTGGATTCTTCCAGGCAGACCAGCTCACCCATTACCTTCTACCTCCTCTGTGCCATGAGGACTCTACTGTATTCTGGGCTTTGGTGGGGGCTCAACTGGGACTATCAATATACTTCAGCTCTATGGATCTCAAACTCAAGTGGCAGGACCTGGCTCCTTCCAGATGATTCCAGTCCAAATGGACTTCTAGGACCCATTGGCTGCTACTCCTAGGGCTCTGTTCTGGTAGGCCCACTGAGGTGGAGTGGGCCCAGTAGGCCCCACTGACTGCTGATCTGGAAGCACCATATATTTCAATTATTAGAGCATTTTTGATTCTATGAATCCAATTCAGGGTGGACTATAATTGTGATCAAACATTATAGCCATCCATTACATTTACTATAGAAAATATCAACTTTATTAGCTTCTGGGTAATAAATGATTCAGTTTGAAAATCTATATGGTTATAGTGCTTTCAAAATTACTATTTTTGTCAGCTGTCCTGGTTTATATTTTCAGGAAGCAGAACATTAGGGAAGGATTCAAGTATAATCTTTACATTTTTTAAAAAATCATTTATTTATTTATTTATTTATTTATTTATTTATTTTGTTTAGAGTCTCACAATGCAGCTCAGACTCAATGATCCTCTTGTCTCAACCTCCCAAGTGCTAGAATTATAGGCATGAGCCACCATGCCAGGCTCTGGTGGCCTACCCAGCACATGCAGTACTGGGGTTCTGACCCAGGTCTTGTGGTTGCCAGGAAGGCACTCAGACCGCTGAGTTATCGTCCCAGCATAGACTCCCATAGTACTTTTAAAGCAAGATCATTCTAAAGGAATCTGCTTCTAGGAAAGACAAGGTGACAATAGAGTAGAAGGGGCATAAAGGATATCTTAGTCAATTTTCCTCATGTGCACCACAAGCTCAACTCAATCAAGAACTCAAAATCAGTGAGAAGCAATGGCTCAGTGACAGCAATTGATCACAAAGGGAGTGAGCACAGCTCCTATAAATTACAGATTGAGGTCCATGCTGCAAGGGTGATATTTTTTACAACCTGAAACAAAATAACTGAAAGCTAAAGAGCCTGTTAGCAGTCATTGCCCATATTCTTAAGTATAAAACATAAAGCTGTCATATGAGAAGCAATGAAAGATGAACACAAAATACAAGTTAAAATTAGATCACATTTATTTCAATTTGATGTTTCATACTATACATGTTTGATAATACATGGACATTTGGCTTAATGTATTACTGTATAGTTAATCCTTCTTATGGTCCCTCTAATCTCAATCCTCATTCTTCTCCTATGAATTAATTTAAGTGACAATAATTGCATTGACTACTTTGAAAATGAGACATCTAGAATAATCTGTTAGCATAAGTTGAGCGAATTTAAAGTATTTCTTTTAGAAGTAAAATCCTATTTTCTTTCATTTTTATGATTGTTATAGCCTAGATAGAAAGCTATTTTTCTTTTCATCTTAAATTCTCAACCATCATTTCTGAAAAACAACCATATAATGAAATTGTTGTGAACTTGAATGAGTGTAGGAACAATTTTTCACTGAATAAATAAAATAGAGAAATGTTTCAGGATTCACATATATGAAAAACCTCTTTTTACCTTCAGACATTTTTTGAGATCTGACAAAGTTATATGGAGAAATTCTGTAGCAAGACATCTGTGTAGAGAGTATAATTTTTTGTTTAACTTTAGTTTATTTGAAAAGTAAAAGTGAAAACAAGAACAAGAATCAGAAACAAAGACAGAAACAGGGTAACAAATAACAATGCACATGTTACAGATTTTCAAAGAATAGCTGATTAACAATGGTTGATATGCTATCTATTTTAAATCATTGTATACAACCATATGTCCAATCTTATGCAACTATATCTGTTAATCTGAGTAACAGATTTTATGACAAAATGTTGAACAGGAATTAAATAAAAAAATCTTAGTATTTAAATACAGTAAAAAATTATATGTGCTAAAAAATTTGACTCTCAGGTTGAGGATGTAGCTTAGTGATATAAGTGGCTACTTGGGAAGGGCAAAAAGGGTTTTTTGACTTGGATCCCAAGTCAAAAAAACCAATCAAAAAAAAATTATGTCGCTCACAGCAAACTTTAATCAAGAAAAAGTAATGCACTTTAACCCAGTCAACACAACCGCAATCTCTCAGGTCCACAGAATTACTGATTTCTCTTTATTCTTTGGTTCCTGCTGAGCATTCTTGTTACCTTCCCATGACAAAGTCCTCATGAAAAAGAAAAAGTGTTTTAGATTTATACTTCTATCAATGATTTTGTTTAATGTCTCATTTTTTAAATTTATTTATCTATTTGGTACAGGGTCCCACTACACAGTTGGGACTGGTAGCAATCCTGTCTCAGCTTCCCCATGGCTTGCCAGGCAGGCATTTAGACCCCTGCCAGCCCCCGTGCTTCATTTTTTACTGCAATGCTGAGGCTATTTCTGTTACAGTAGGAAGAAATATTTGGCTTACCCAAGTAAATAACAGCAATCAAATATAAATTTTTGTCTGCATTTCTTTTCATCACAACTCTCAGCACTGCAGTATTTTATATTTTAAATACAAGTAGATTTAAATACAATAGATCTAGAAATATTGTAGGAAATGTTTCCAGTTAGAATAGCTTTTTAATAGAAAAATATATCTGATTTATACCCCAATAGATGCTACAAATTCAAGTCCTCTTTATCTATAGCTATCATCATTTATTTCTTATATTTAATGTGAGAGAATCCTAACTTCATATCTGTGAAAATAGTAAAATTTGTGGGTAGACATAAATAATGTAACACTCACAAACTGAACATCTTAGGTAAATGTACTATGGTATATATGTCTGCTAATTACTTAATATGTTTATGAAACTTTGTAGCAGGTGAATAATTACTTGTATAAAGTGACCATACTGTCTACAATAAAACAGTTTAGTTATTGCATTCTTAAAGTGAGTGTAATTAATGTAATCTCCCAAACCATAAAAAATTAATATATCATACCAGATTGTGTGTAACATTTGTTGCACAAGATGGTACTTTAATATACAGTCTGTGTTACAATTCACTATTAATCTTTTTTTTTTTTTTTTTTTTTTTTTGTCTTTTTGAGACAGGGTCTCACTATGCAATTCAAGCTGGCCTTAAGCTCACTTTGTAGCTCAGGCTGGTCTCGAACTCACAACAATCCTCCTGCCTCAGCCTCCCCAGTGCTGGGATTACAGGCATGCGCCACCACGCCCGGCTTCACTATTAATCTTTTAATACTGAACCTTTGACATGCCAATTTTAATGCCTTGCTGTAGTGTCATAAGTATGAATTCAACTCCAGATGAAAACAGGAAAGCAAACATGTAGCCAAACTGAAAGGAATATTAGAAGAATGTTACTCTGCAGAGGGAAATGTTATTAGCAGTATTTATATTTCATAAATATCAAATTTGAGCACTGGAAAAATTCACCTAAATTTTACAGTTTGACTTCACTTTTCATAGCAAAATCTTGTACTTCTTATCAGATGAACAAAAACAAAATAAACAACCAGAAACATATTTAGACAAGATAATTAATGAATTCATGATCTATGGAACATATGTTTGTTCGTTAATATTATAAATATTACTATTATTCAAATGGTACAAAAATTGTCATTGTTGAGAGAGTGAGCAAGCTAGAGAGAGAGAGAAGCCTCACCCTTTAACCTTGTGGTAACAAAAGATGTGCAGGTATAGAGTAGGTCCCTAACTAAATAAAATGATCTATAGACTATTATTTTTATAGCAGAAGTTGTCCTTGGCACCAAAGTACCTCTCTCTTGCCTCACTGATAAGCATGCTTAAAGGATTTTAAATTTCAGGAACTTTTATTAAACTGCAAATACATTACTAAAAAATTAAGCACCGGCTACTTCCAATAAAACTGCCCTTGGCATTGAAATTCCTTCAGGAAAAAAGTATACCATGTCCTGTAAGACATGTTTTCCTAGCTTTTGTTTGAGATTTGATTCACATGATTATTTAAATAGTACATTCGCAAACCATTTATTGTGAATCTAAATCATTTACTACTAAATTTAGAACTTCCTTAGTAAAAAAAATCACCATGATTATTCTTATTTTTGTATATATTGTAACAACATCTGAAATAATACATATTATAAAATTATTATATATGTCTATTTATATATTTATATATAACATTTAATATACATATGTATATGTTTATATGTATAGGTACAGATAAAGGATTCAGTTGAAATATCAATTGTGTGTGTGTGTTTCTACCTAGTCTTTTCCCCTAAATTCTGTAATGTTAATTATATTAATATAATTCTATATTTATAGTCAGAGAAATGTGAATTGTATTCAGCAAATACAGTGTAGAAACAATGTAGTGTTAAACCAGAGAAGAAAATATAGCTTCCATTCAAAGATAATGTTTTTTTTTTTCAAATGAACTATTTTGTAATATTTATAAATGGTTTTAAGCACAATAAAATTGGTTTGGAGAATGTTAAGTACATAAGTAGGTCTTCTAAGAAGAAGAAATGTAACTTGTAATAAAGAAGATTTTAGAAATATTTTTATTGTGAATATAATTTGACTATGTGCACCAATATGCATCTCAAAGATTTTCTGTTGTGGTAAAAGCAGCTTTAAAGTATGTTAAAGCAATACACATTTCCCCTGAATCAAGGAGTTCTGCAATGAATCAAGTATTTTAAATTATTCCCAACTATAATGTTGTTATATGTCATCTTTTATAGATATTCTAGGAATTTATACCTAGTCTAAATTCTGTATATGACAAACTTACACAGAAATGCACACCAACAATGTGATTCATTTATGTATTTATATTTGTATTTATGGAATTTGTTTATAGAAAATGTAGGAATGTCTGAATTTCTTTTAGGTTAAGATACATTTTTTTCTTTTCTCATTTGAAGGCATGGACTAGACTATTTTGTAAACCATTTAAATATTCTCTAATGGTTTGCTAGGTTTTCAGGGTCATTTCATACCAAAATATACTTGCTCTTTAAATTTTTCTTTTGTGTTCATTTGTCACACTTTTTAAAATGCCTGAATACCAAGACCGATAAGCAGTATGAATGGAAAAAATCATGAATCTAAAAAGATGCATTTAGTCTCATATTCTAAATGATCTTGCTTCCTAGAAAAATTTTCCTGAAGTCATATAGGATTGAATAGAATATTTAAAAGCCTTTAGAATGTGACACTAATTTTCTTCATAGTCACAACCCTAAACTATCTTTATATGATTTCATTCTTTTAAGCTCTAACATCCTTAATTGTCATAATTCTTTATCTCTGAAAGATCTCAACATACTCTATCAAACTTTCCTAGACCTCCAGGTGTATGTAAATCAATTTAAAGAGAACATGTTTAATAGTTAAATAACAGCTTCATCATTTTCTTTCATAATGAAATTCATGTGTAATTCCAGGATACCATTGAAGGTATTATTCAATGACCTTAAAAAGGTATTTGAAGGGAGGGGATGAAAATGTTGAAGTCTGTTTAACTTGATGTCACTTTGTTTGACATCTTACTAGTCATACCAATATTTGTACTTCTGTTCTAATGTAAGCAGATTTAAAAACATCGTAATTTTAATACATAATATCAGAAAATTTGAAATTCTCTTTAATTTTAGTACTATTAGTTACAAAGACTGTCATATGTATATAAGCTCCAGTGGCCACAGTATTTTTATTTTTTATATTTCATAAGATAGTTGGACTAGTTTGTTACCACAACTATTGAAATACACCAAGAATGAAACATTATTAAAAATTGAAATTTCTGAAAGTTCAAGGTGTTTCTCCAAATGAAAGACTCTTCTAGTCTACAGTTCTAAATGAATATTGGATCTCTAAGAATAAGTATAACTTCCAATCCAATTTCCACAACACTGCATTATTTATTCTTTATACCAATATGCATATTTTATCAATATGCTTTACAAATATGAAAATATCATATAAAATCACATAAAGAATGATTAGCACTGATCTTTTGTACCCATAAATGAATACTTTTACTCTAAAAAAAGGGAGTTTTTATTATGTACCTGTCATAAATGAATATTGTAAATTTACTAATTATTATTTTTATTTTTAAGCTATTTATTTGTTTGTTTGTTTGTTTGGGCAGCTTGGACTCATTGTCATCCTTCTGTTTCAACTTCCTCAGCACTGAAATTATGTGTGTTGCCACCATACCAGGCTTTGGTGGTCAGCTTTGTATGCACCTGGCATACCATTCAACACTGGGGAACAAACCTGGGTCCTTGCATTTGCCAGGCAGGTGCTTAGACCACTGGGCTATCTCTTGAGCAAAATTTAACTAATTACTTAAGTTATTTGCAGGATATATCCTCACCCTTGATTTTATATTTAATTAATTAATTTATTTATTTATTCATTGTATTTAGTACAGGATCTATAGAGTCTACAGGGTCCCACTACGTAGATCGGACTTGTAGTGATTCTCATGTTAACAGACTCCCAAGTGCTGGGATTACAGGCGGGTCCACCACACCCTGTCTCAATCTCCATTTCAGCGCGCCCCAGGGGCAGGGCCAACAGTGCAGTTCCGGGAGTTGAAACCCTTGGCCCCTCATCTGTCTAAGCAGGCATTTTAATCCACTGAGCTATTTGGCTGGTCCACCGGCCTCTGATTTTAAAGGTTTAAATTCTTTAGGATATTTTAGAACACATAAACAAGAATTATGTATCAATGTCATTGCCATAGGTGATGGTGAATATTGAGTTCTCTGAGTGGACTGAAAGCTTATTAAGGCAAATGTAACTGGCATGTGAACGAAGGGACTGAGAGAAAAGAGTCACCTAACTGCAGGTGATGCCATCCAATATGCCTGCAGCCCAATAATACCAAAGCAAAGAAGCCAGAACGTGTGTGTCACCTTGACTCTGCCTGAGCAGCATACCTTGCAGCTTCTGCCACACATTGAGCCTTTCTCAAAGAGTTCACACCAGTACCTGACAAGCCAGCCTCTTGGCCCTCATCCTTGAACTGGCACTGTTTTGCTTTTCTGTTTATTTTTTCTTATTTTATGAGTTGGCAGTGGGCCAGCATGGTATGTGGTACCAGAGATCAAACTTTTGTGTTTGTGCTTCCTGTCAAGTGCTTTGACCATGAGCTATCTCTTTGGTCTGTATATATATAAAATTTTACAGAGTTGGGGAGATGGTTCAGTGCAAATAAGAGCTTCCCTGGCAAGTGTAAGGGCCTAATTCAATGCCTGGTTCTGCCAAAAAATAAATAATAAAATAAAATAAAATAAAAATTCGTATTATAATTATTATATGTTGTACTTTATATATTCTATATTATTTTACTAATATTGTAATACCAATATTACATATATAATTTTACTAGTCTGTTTTAATATTGCTTTATAGCTTATTAAAAATCAGAACAATGTAAGACAGAAGCCAAAATATTACTTAGACTACACAATTGCATTAATTTGTATGACATTAAATTATAAATTAGGGACTTATTTTGATATTTTAAACTAATACATATTTTAAGATTTCTTATAAATAGTGCCAGTGACAGGTGAGAAAAAGAAAATTATCTATGATTGTACATACTAAAAATGTAGATCTAATATTGCAAAAATGCATCTTTTAGACATATTTCTTAATCCTTACACATTGGAGCATAACGGAGCCACAGGAAAATCATAAAATAAAGTTAGTTTGGTACTTTGTCGAAACTGATAAAGGTAAGGTAAAGATATCACAGTTATCTTTGTGGTCACAACCAAATAGGATAACTTATTCTGAGTATCATATTTCTGTAAATTAGAAACTTTTCAATTGTATTTATTAAATTACTAATATACATATATTATTCCACCATTGCAATATTTCAAATGTAGTGCATGCACACAGAGACAAAGAACATAAAATCCTCAACTATGACTTGTCCACACATGGAAAAGCGGAGTTGGATCCACACCTGCGTGCCAAGATATGATGAGGTAGAGCAGCAAACTAATAGGACCGATGTGAGAGATGTTAGCTTTTCAAGAAAACCCAGTAACATTGGTCAAAGACCACACAGATCACTGCTTTCAAACTGGTTTCAGTTACTCACTTAAAAGTATAAATTACAAGCTCTTAGGTGTTACTTTTAACAGTCTGTGTCATTTAGTCTTTTTAGAATTTTCCAAACGGTCACAGACAGGCAACACAGTATTAGAACAAATGATGCATTCACCAACACAGGAACCTACAAGGCTCCTTCTGATCCACCAGTTGTGTTTTTTCAGCAGGTTAACTACCTCTACATGGACTGTAGTTGCCTCTTAGAAAATTTAAGTAAACAGAATAATGATATGGGCATTTTTGCTCTGTTTTTTTTTTTTTTAATTTTTGTATTTTAGGGAAGGTTGTTCATGGTCTCACTACTAGATTGGACTCTTAATGATCCAACTGTTTACAGTCTCCCCAAAGCTGGGATTACAGGTGCACACCATCACACCCAGTTTCACTTGCTGTCTCAGCATGCCCCAGGGGCTGGTCCAGCAAGGCAAGCCTGGGGATCAAACCCCTGGCCCCTGAGCCTGCGTACAGGAGTTTTAATTCATTGAGCTATTTGGCTGATCTTTTCTCTGCTTTTTACATGAAATATTTGTAAGATTAATATATTTTCCATAGATGTTATTTTGCATATATGTCGCATGCGTCACATACATATTTGTGTATATGTAACTTTTAAGTTTTTATTTTTATATTATTAATTATATAATGACTATCAATCTGTGTGTGTGTGTGTGTGTGTGTGTGTGTGTTTATACCCTTAGTATTCATTTCTACCTTTAGATACTAATGCAGATCAGATCAATTATGCATGTCATAAAAATTCTAGGGTCTGGGGAGATGGCTCAGTAGAATAAGTGCTTCCCTGGCAAGCGCAAGGGTCTGAGTTCAATCACTGGTTCCGAAAAAAAAATTCTAGTAGTTGTTTTTAGAAGAACGGATGTGGACCCTTCTATCTGATATGCATATAAAATCAGAATTGTTAGGTCATGGTAAATGTGTTCAGCTTTAGTACAAGTCAAAAATTTCAAAAGCCATTATGAAGTAATCCAAACAGTACTGTTACAAACCAGTTAGATTCATGGATTCAGGTTTCACTTTCTCAGCATTGACCAAGTCAAAAGAGTCTATTTTAGTAAAAAAGTAAAATGACTTTTTATAAGCTAGGTACAAGGAGGAAGAGCCTCACCACCCAATTCGTCACACCACCAGGTAGACTTGTTCACATCTTGTATAAGATGGAGGGAAAGAGGAGGTCTAATGGGGTAAGCACACACACTCAGGTTGCACCCTGACCTCTCTCTCTACTCTTCCCTAGGAAGCAGAGCTGGACCTTGGATTCCTGGTGCTAGCACTTGGTCTTCTGCCAGTTTACCTGAGATGAGCAAATGGCAGTGAATCCATTAGGCTCTAGTGCTGAGGAAGTTTCTTAAATAACATTTTGTTCCTTTTTGCAATGTGATATCTTTTCTCAAAAATTGTATTACTCATTTTTTAATGTCAGCTGTCCTGCTGTATCTGTAGAGATATGAAAGTGTTACATTTCAGTGTTACTTTTCATTTCAGGAGGGATTTAAAAAGTTTAACAGTTTTGTCTTTTAGTAAGACAATTAAATATATTTTTCTGATTTTTATCTTTCATTGTTTCATTTTTTTTTGACAGGCTCTTTCCATGTAACACAGGCCTGCTATGAACTCACAATGTAGTCCAGGCTGTCCTCAAACTCAGTTTCAGTCTTTCTGCCTCAAGGTCTGGAGTGTGGAGATTATAGGCAGGTACCAGTGTGCCCAGCTGGTTATATTGTTTGCGACTACTTCTTCACTGCTCCAGACTATTCTATTTTATTTTATTTTTAAATGTATCAGAGGACATAGGAGAACCTTAAGGTAACATCGGTTTTGTTCCAAATTTTCTCTCTCTTTTTTTTTTTTTTCCTGGTGGAACAGGTGATTGTTACGCTTGCCAAAGAAGTGTTTATTCTATTGAGCCATCTCCCTGACCTCCTGTGTCCCAAATTATCTGATCAAGAAGATTATGTGGCCACAGAGGAAAGTGATCAAAGATGTACAATGTGCCTAAGGAGAGTCACTTAGAGAGAAAACATTCTCTCAGGCATTCACAGGGAGCAAATTGGTCAAGTAATGGCCATGATTCATCCACATTGTTGACACTGACAAAGGGTCTACAAACTGTGGTACAGGCTTTCAGAGTAAATCCTGAGGGGATTTGATTGACCTTGTCTCATACAAAAGTTACATTTCTTGTTATTTAGGTCTTGCTTTATCATGGTCTTAACCATCCAGCAGAAAAGTATAAAAATGAGATATAAAAAGTAAAGCCATATTAAAATGCTGAGAGCTGGGCGTGGTGGCGCATGCCTGTAATCCCAGCACTAGGGAGGCTGAGGCAGGAGGATTGTTGTGAGTTCGAGACCAGCCTGAGCTACAAAGTGAGCTTAAGGCCAGCCTGAACTGCACAGTGAGACCCTGTCTCAAAAAAGACAAAAAAAAAAAAAAAATGCTGAGCTGTAAGATGCTCAAGTCAACAACTTTGGCATCGCCTGTCCTACAGATAACCCACAACTATTATGGACTACTGGAGTATATTCATTATTTTTCTGAATTCACATACCTACAATATTTAAATGACAAAGGAATACCCATCTCTGACAAAACTAAACAAAAAAAGGATACAAATGAAGGACCATTTTGTATCTGTATATACAAAATAGGGTCGATAGACAGTTACTTTTTCTTAATTCAATGAGAAGACAGATTTGTATTATTAGTGTTTGAACATGATATCATGTCTGCATCATGTACTCTGAATAACCATTATGAAGATGAAAATAGACAATGTATTAATTATTAAACCTCTCCCACTAATCAGTTTTGAAACTGTGTCATAGCTCTTTGTTTCTCAATAAAATTAATTTAAAAAATGAAAAAGAAAAAAATAAATGTATCAGTTATTTAATTAAGTTCCTAGTAAGAAATTTAGAAGCCTAATTTATGAGAATAAATTCCATTTGTCAGAGTAAAAATGGATTGCAGATAGCCCTGGGGCTGAGGAATAGCTTTAATTTTGGCTAAAATCTGTGAGTCTACTGCTTTGTGATCCACCATGCACTACACTGAAATCTGTTATCTCTCTTTCTTGGTGTCAAAGATCTCACCCTCTTGGTGTCTGGGTTTCTGAAGCTTCTTCTTGAAGTGAGGTGTTTGCGAATTTTCACTTTGCTGATATCAATTTTTGGTGATGTGGCAATGACAAATTTCTGGTATGCTCCTCATAGAGGAACATGATTAAGGCTAAGAGGCCCAGTCACAAGCAGCAAGCCCAATGGCCAGTTGCTTCAGGAAGACCAGTCTCTTGCCTCTGTGACCCCCAGTGAAGGTGATCAAGATGGTGCTGAGAGTTATACTAGCTCAAATATTCCTCATATGCTGACTGAAGGGTTTCTTGCCTTGGCTCAAGAGCTTTCAGAGCACATGTTCAGTATGGTAGTATCAGGTACCTCCATTCTTGTCCCCAGTTACTGGTTTTGTAATCATCGGAAGAACTTTCTCCTTTTTCTTCTCAACCTTTGATTTAGCAGCTGTGTACTTTCTCTTGTACAAAGCCTTTATGGAATACATAGCAGATGAGCAGTGTGAACCAATTCCTCTAACCAGGGTGAGATTTTTGGCTCCAGTGGGGCTGCCCCTTCTTGAACTTTTTGTCTTCACCTTACCCTTTTTACCTGTACCATTGACAGAAGCCTTCTTGGCTTTGGGTTTCTTCTCGTTAGTGGCTGACTTTTCAGTTTTTTCAGGTGCCATCTTGCAAGATGGGAAAGGGTACTAAATTCACCCAGACCATTGTAATTATGATGCATTTCTTGTTAACTTGTAGCATGCCTTGACATAATTTCTCTGCCAGTAATTTGTGGGTTGGAACTGTAGTCTAATTTATGACTTTTGTTTCTTTCACACACACTAAATCAATGGAAAAGTAGAAGAGCTAGACTTGGTGGTACAGCATGCAATCCCAGCCCTCTAGAGGCTGAAGCAAAAAGATAGTTTCAAGTTCAAGATCAGCCTGGGCTAGCAAGTGAGCTCCACACCAGCCTGAACTGCATAGCAAGGTCCTGTCTCCAAAAGACAAAAATATGAAATCAATAAAAAATTCCTTGGGAATGTAAAGCGTCTTATGAAACTGAACATGAACATGATGGCATGAGCCCATAATCCTGCCCCGGAGAGGCTGAGCCAGAATGATCACACATTCAAGCCCAGTCTAAGGAATTTGGAAACTTAAGAGAGCCCTCTTGCCAAGATATGTGTAAAGATTAGAAATATATCCTATAGAAGACCTTGGAGTTCATGCTCCAGTATTTTAAATTGAAAGAACAAAACCAAAAAAGAAAACTGAGAAAAAATATTTGGCAATTTTGTTTTGGCACTGACATGAGTTAAATGACTAGAATATATCTACTAAAAAGATACAAGGGTACAGTTAAGAGTTATTTTCTTTGTGAAAATATATGGTACATCTTTATATAAATCTTTAAAAACATTTTTTGAAAGTTTCAGACAAAATCTGAGACAATCAACCATCATTAATCATGAACTGTAACACTAAAGGTGATTTTAGAAGAATCTGGCATGACATTTTTTTTTTTTTTGGTGGAACCAGGAATTGAACTCAGGACCTTGTGCTTGCCAGGCAAAAGCTTATTCTACTATGTTATCTCCTTCTGACATATTAACAATGAAAGTAACAGAGCATAGCATAAATGGAAAACATTACTTTAATGTAAGGTAAATGGTTGTTTGTACTTTTGCTGAAATTGTACAAATATTTATACATGAAATTTATGACAGCAATAATGTAGAAGACAAGAACACTAAATGTAATTTAGTGTTCATAAGATTTTATTATTTTAAAGAAGTAATAACAGCTAAAACAGTTCAGACTCTAACAAGTCAGTAAAGTTTAGTCTAATTTTCAGCATTGCAGACAATAATAACTAAAGTAAAAGCGGCAGCAAAAGGATGGAAAAATAATGCAGAAGAATAAGCTGCATTTGAGAATTTAACAAAAAATATTAAAGGTAAAGAAACTGGAAAAGAGACTCAGCCAGCTGCTCAGTGGGTGCAGCCCATGAGTGACAGAGCTCCAGCATGTGTGGGACAAGATTTGTACCTATAACTAATCAGAACATGCCATTTTCATTCCTGCTAGCACAAGATTAAGTAGGTATTGGATGGGATATGACCTCAGTCTGAAGAATGCAAGGTACACAAGTTTTCAGCATCATCTTGTGGCCACTGAATTCTTTCTCAGTGGTCTGCTACTAGTCTGCGGGCAAACTTCCTTCCCTACTTTTGCTAAATATAAATTCTTGGTAGTTTTTTGTTTGTCTTGCCCAATTCTTCATTTGCAACATTGAGACCCAAGAAAGAAGCTCTAGCAAAATCTAAAGTATCCTTAGACCCTGGCAATAAGACTAAGAAAAAATGTTTCGATAGTAGAGAAAATTGGGGCCAGGGAAGTAGCTCAAAAGAATAAGCATCTACCTGGCAAGTGCAAGGGCCTGAGTTCAATCCCTCAACCTGAAAAAAAAAGTAGAGAAAATTTAGCAAACACATGTAACATTAATGGAAATCATTTCCTGTTGAAAAATAAAGCATAGGATGCTGGCAGGATAGTTCAGTCCACTAAAGTGTCTGCTTGGGCAAGCTTAGGCAAATGCAGGGTGTGTGATTCCATCCCTGGTACAACATGCAGCACCAGCCCTGCCCCCAGGGTGCAGTGCCCTTGTCACAGCTTCTGGGTGTAAGGGCATAGTCCTGTAATCCCAGTCCTGGGGAAGCTGAAAGCAGGAGGATTACCATGAGTCTGAGCTGTGTAGTGAGACCCTGTAACAGCCAAATGCATTTTAAAAGAGAAGCACAAAAGAAAAAAAAAAAATAAAGAAAACATAATTTGAAAAAGGTACACCATGCTAACAATTTCATTGCACAGTAATTATCTGGTAAAAACTACTACACATACTCCATAAACATATATATTGTTTTGATAATAGCTCAAAACTGCCGAAACAAATTTAAAGATAGAAGAAATAAATTGTTCCAGCCATAAAAAGGAGAAATGCACAGCCATGCTAAAGAACGAACTGTGCCTGGGCCCCAGGATACCACACGGACATGATGTTGACACTGGACAAATGACACACAAAGTTCGACATTCGTGAAAAACAAAACTAATCTGTGTCAACAGCATTTAAACTAATACTTACTTTTTTAAAAGGTTATTATTAGACTGAGAATTATTTACTTTCTTGTGGTCAGCATATATTTTATGCCTCTATTTCAAAGATGATAAAAAGACCATAATTCATGGAAAATTTTATTTGCATGTACACTGCAGTTACTACTGAATTCTGTAATTAAATACATTACTTAGACACAGTACTGTCCCACTTTGTGGCCTAAAGGCTATTAAAAATTAAAAGAAAAATTATCAAATATTGATTAAAAACTAGAGCTACCAGAACTTTTAGAAATTGGTAGTAACTATAAAGTCAGTACCATGATTTTTAATCATACCATGTAGTGTGACAGTGCTATTTCCAGCATCTTTTTTTTTTTTTAATGTATTTGGTTGTTGCAGGGTCTTTACTCAGCTCGGACTCATAGTGATCCTCCTGCCTTGAACCTCCTCAGCCCTGGGGTTACAGGTGTGTGCCACCTTGCCCGGAATCTGTGGCTGGCTCAGCCCACCCTGGGAGTAGAACTGGTATAGCATATGGTACCAGGGATCAAACTTCAGTCCTCAGACACTTTAATCCACTGAGCTATCTTGCAGTCCCCACTATTTCTAATTTTTAACCATAAATGCATAGACCTTAGTTTATGACAGATTGATTTTGAATTTTTATTTTTACTACGATGTGAAGCCAATAGGCATTCAGAAGACACTGTATATTATTGTTGAATTTTGATTTTTTTTTCCTGGCTAATAGTATGAGCTATGAAGTCACATAAAGACACTGAGCGGTTCTTTGTCACAGCAGAAGTGGATACTCCTGTCAGTGTGTTCCGCCTGTTGTGGTGGGGATATCTATTCAACAAATTACATGAGTACCTTTTGCAGATTTTTGCTTTTATTTTAAAGAGAATAAAATGTAATAAAAAAAAATTCATAAAGAAACAATACAGACCAAAAGAAAAAAAGAAACAATACAGAATTTCAAATACAAGATGGTAGGAATTCCACAATCATTGTTACACTGTGTATTCTTGTCTTCCCAGATATTGTTCAAATTACCAGAGATAAGCATTTAAAATTGGTCAAAAACATTAAGCATAAACTAATCCTTTCAGTAAACCTGGAGAACTTAGTAACAGAGTTATTTTTAAACTATATTCATGCTTAAAGACAATTTAGTTTATTTTAATTTTAAAGAGAATAAAAATGTAAAAAGAATTCGAAATGGTACAGAATTTCTCTAAATATAACAGGAATTCAACAATGGATGTTATATTGTTGTCTTCCACTTAGTTGTTTAGATTAGGTGACAGAGCTTGCAAAATTGGTGAAAAAATTAAAAAGAAGAAAAATAATACGCACTATTTCTTTCAACAGACCAGGAGAAATCAGCAGTGCAATTATCCATGTTATATATATTTATACACGCATGCATTTTGCCCTTCTTTCTTTTCTCCTGTCCCTCATCCCAGTGGTTCCTTCCTTTACAGTGTCTTTCTTGTTCACAGAATCTACTTTATCTTTGTTCAGTTATTCTTTCAAGTTCTTATACTAGAGAGACAATATGATGCTTACACATTTGACTCTGATTTCTTTAACTTGTGAGTACAGTTTCTAGTACAATTATCTTACACTTCATTACAAAACACACATTGTGTTTTGAACAAATATTTGAACAAATATTATTTTGTTCAGCCATAGGTTAAAAACAGAAAAAGACAAAGAGTATGATGACTATAAAATTTAAAATATTATTACAATGAGAGATACACTGCCATTAATTTCCTTAAAATAATCCCTTTCTAAAAATATACTAGCACCAATTTCTGAAATTGTTCTGTGTGTCCTCTTGCATGAGTGTCATCAGCTGCACTGTCCTGGCTGCCATGCAAGTCATGAATCAGTCCAAACAGTTAACCTTCAGTATCATTTTGACTTCAGGGGGAGATCAGATGTCACATAATTGCCGATGTGGTAAATAAGATGGATGAGACACAAAGTAATATTTTTATAATCTGTCTTTCTATTGGCTGACACTTGCTGATGAAATTCAACATATATATTTAATGTGTTTAGCACAGGTTCTACAGGGCCTCACTACACAGACAAGACTTGTAGTAATTTTTCCTGTTTTTCAGCCTCCAAAGCACTGGGATTACAAGTGTGTGCCACTATCCCTAGGCTCAGCTGCCATTTCAGTGCACCCTAGGGGAAGGGCTAGCAAGGTAGCCCTGGGATCGAATCCCCGACCCCTGCGTCTGCCTAAGCAGATGCTTCAATCCGCTGAGCTACCTGGCCAAACATCTTATTGTGTTTCTTATCACATATAAAACTCACAAAGGGATAAGTGTATTCCAAGCAGAGGAAATATTTTCAGGGAGCTTAATGACAATGTATCTTTTACTGTAATATAAATTTTCATTTTAAACATACTATAATTTTTGTCTACTTCTCCTATTCCACTCTATTATCATTTCCAGCCTATGCTATGGTGTTTGAAAATGTAAATATATCAAATGAAATTTAACTTAAAATATTTTCAATTTACAACAAAATTTATCCAGATATAATCTCATCATAAGCCAAGTAGCATTGATATATACAAAATGATATAAACAAAAGTGCCACTTTTTGAATGAAATCCTACCAAGAATGCATAGCTCAGTAGTCAGATGTGGTGACATAAATCTCTTATCTTCACACTTGGAACACTGAGGCAAGAAGATGGTCTCAATTTCAAGGATATCCTTGCTATCCTGCTCCTGATTATCTCTAAACTTATAAACTACATATGGAGTTCAAGGGCAGCTTGCCATACATAGCAAGAACCTATCCCCCAAATTAATTAATTAAACACAAATGGCATTGTAAATTTTGGCATATAAATATAAAATACTGTATAGTCATGTATATATCGAAATTCAGCTTGTTGAATTTCACAAATGCAATGTTGAATAAAACAAAACAGACCTAAAACGTATCTGTTATACAAATACATCCATATAAAATACAACATGATTATAGGCCAGGCTGTGCTGGATTTCGGTCCATAGCGTGGGACCGTGGATTGCTGAGAAATGTCCCTCCGGTGTGGCAGGCTAGGAGTTCTCACTCCAGGCCGACCTGCACTGGGTCTGGGGCTGTGGGGTGGGACCAGTAATCACCTGGAAGTGTTTCTCTGGCACAGTGTGCCTGGAGCTATCACTGGGCCACGTGAGGTGATGGGCAGCTTAATCCCTGGGAAATGTATCTCAGGCACGACAGGCCTGAGGTTCTACACTCACTGACCTTTGATGCCCAGAGAATTGGGGAAATTCCCACTCAATCAGTGGGCTTTAGGTCAGGGGTTCCGGGGAGGTGTTGGTGAGTGGGACCTGAGGTTTCAGGCCAGTCACTGGCTTGGAGGGGTTGGGGACAGGGATCCGCGTAGCGCGCTTGGGAAGAAGCCAAAGGCTCTCCCTCAGACTCACCACCCTCTCACTGATCTGGGAAGCCTGGTGAGTCCTGTAAATTCGCTCTCGCTGGGAGAGCTTGGTGCGGGATCCAAGAGGCCGCTGGAGTCAGCCACTGTCTCAGGCTGGTCTCTGGGGCTGGGCAGGCACGGACGGGATGGAGCAGGATGGTGGAGTCGGCCGCGCTGTCTCTGGCCGGTCTCAGGGGCTGGGCGGAGGCGGGCGGGATGGAGCAGGAAGACAAAAGAAAATTCAAGTACAAGCGTTAAGGAATGAAAAGGGTGAAATCACCACAGACCCACTGGAAATTCAGAAGATTATTAATAGTTACTTCGAGAATCTTTACGCTCACAGAATAGAAGACACAGAAGAAATGGACAGATTCCTCGAAAGGTACAAATTACCAAAACTGAATCAAGAAGATATTAAAACTCTCAATAAGCCGATAACAGCCAACGAAATCCG
>PVKA01015299.1:0-50355 GCA_004027165.1 Ctenomys sociabilis
TCAGGGAGCAGCTTTTATTCTCTTCACTCTTTTTCCCAACTGCCCCACTTCTCACAACTTTGTCACAGCCACTGACTTGTGATCCTGCCTTGTCATGTCCTTGGGCTGATTTCTAGGCCCTTTGCTTGCCTCGCTGCATTTAGTTAGAGCTGTGTCTACACGAAGTGGTTTTAATTACTAAGCTTTAAAATACATGTTGATCTAGGAAGGCTGCTCCAGGTGCTCTGCAAATTGTCTTAGCTATTCTTGGTCTTTGCCTGTGTTGCATGAATGCTAGTATAAGTGTCTATGCCAAATTCCAGAAACAGGAGAAAGAGGGAGAGAAGGGAAGGAAGAGAGGAAGAAAGAAAGAAAGAAAGAAAGAAAGAAAGAAAGAAAGAAAGAAAGAAAGAAAGAAAGAAAGAAAGAAAGAATTTTAGAGTCTAAAATTTCTTTATGAAATCACAATTATTTAGATTTCTATGACTATTAGCTATCTCATCCATAAGTTTGGTATTACTTTTGTTTTTTTTATTACTTTTGATATATTTAAGAGAAACTTCATACTTAAAATAGATTTTTTATTTTATCTTCTGCTGAATTTATTTCTGAAACCTTGTAATACTTCCTTTCAATTTATTTTCTAATTAGTGGTTCTTGGATATAGGACTGTAACTGAGCTTTCTATAAACCCAGCATAATATCTAAATCTTTTTACTTATTTCCATGTAATTCTTTTTCATTTTCCTTGTAGATAATCATCTTGCCTGTAAACAAACACAATTTTAATTCTTCTGCTCTGATGCATACTCTTTTGACTTATTATTATAATTTCTGGTAAATATCCTGTATGAAGTTAAGGAAATTCTCTTATATTCTTAGTTTGCAAAGAACTTTTGTTGTCATTTTTAAAAATTTGTATATGTTGAATTCCATTCAGTCTATGGCGCACTTTCTGAGGTGGCCCTGTATGGGAGAAGGCTGCGTCCGCACTAAGCCTGCACTAGCCACGGCCCTCTGCTGCCCTCAGTCCAGCCAGATGAGACAGGTTCCTTACAAGTTCCAGTAATGCCGATGATAACATTGATAAATTTTATTGGTAATTAATTATCAATACATTGATTAATTTTATTAGTGTATTGTATTGTACTGAGGATCAAATTCAGGACTTGCACTTGCCACTGAGCTATATCCCCAGCCCTATGGGTACATTGTAGGGGTGCATAACAATCACGTTTTTCATAGGAATTTGTACCTGTACATGATATATTTTGTTTGTGGCTGACTGATTGTGCCAACTTCAGAAGTTTAGAAGCTTAACTACGTATGCTCAGCAGCTCCGCATTGTAGCCTGGAGGAGCCACCCCAGGGCAGCTGCGTGCCTGGCCGGCACAAGGAGGAAGCGAGGCTGAAGGGTCTGCCTCTGTCCTCAGGAGGAGCCGCGTCTTCGCTGCCGAAGCGGGTGCAGTCCCCTGGCCTCCAAGGCTGACTCCCCAGCTTTCCCTCCCCGGCCCATTCGCCCACTGAGGCGGAGCCGCGCTGCTGCACCCCAGGCCTGGGGCGAGGCTCCCCTTTCCAACGTGCAGCGTTCCTCATCCAGCTCTGTGGGCGTCAGCGTAAGCTGGCCTTGAGACTTCTTACACACCTGTATCATCGTAACACACGATGTGTGTTACGCCTGTTTCTCTCTTACAACAGAGACGGCTGTGGACCTTGGTTCTTCTCGTTCCTGGCCGCTCTGTTCAGCCCCGCTTCCCCTCCTTATTTATGAAAGCTTTGTCTCCATTTTTTCCTTTTTCTCTCCTTTTCTACTTTTCCCTTCTTCCTGCCTCCTCCTTTCAGAGGTCTCCCACCATTTCATGGCACCTGCTGTATATCTGGGTCCTTACTTACACTCACTGCTTCCCACACCAGAGAAACCAGGCACTGGAGGAGCGCATATCTGGTTTATTTCACTTGTGAGGCACATGGTCTCAGGTTGCATACATTTACCTAGATTTCTCCCAAGTTCATAGTCTTTAAGGCTGATTAGTTCTCCACTGCATTAAAAACACCAACATCTTTTTGCATTTATTTTGATGGGGATTTGGGTTGTTTCTAAGATTTAGCTATTACAAAGTGCTGCTATAAATGTCTATTTGCATATATCACTGTGATAACGATGCTTTTAATTCTTTCAGATAGATACCAAGAAGGAGAACACCTGGTCAAATGGAACCTCTAGTCCTAGATTTTGAGAAATCTCCACACCAACTTCCGCAGCAGTTACACCAGCCAGCACTCCCACCAGCAGCGGAGAAGCATTCCTTCTTCCCCACAGCCCCTCCAGCACTTGTTATTGCTTGAATTTTTGATGATAGCTATTCTTTCTGGGATGGAATCTTGGTGTTGTTTTAATTTTCATTTGTCAAAGGACTAGTGAAGTTGAACATTTTCTCATTTAGTTTTCATTTCTACTTCTTCATCTGAGGGATATCTCTTCAGATGCTCATTGTCTGACTTTATCTTTACATTAGAAAGTCTGAATTCTTTAGTTCTTTATATATTATAGGTATTATTCCTGTATCTGAGGAACATCTGATAAAGCCTTTTTCCCATTCCATCAGTTATCTCTTCACTCTCCTAGCCATATCTTTCATTGTGTAGAGCTTTTTAATAAAATGAGATCCCACTTGCTGATTCTTTGTAATATTTCCTATGCAGTTGGGGTTTCAACAAAGAAATTTCAGAACTAAACCAGACCTGTCAGCAAATGCACATAGTAGTTGTCTGCAGAGTGTTCTGCTCCGCATCATGACAGACATTCTTCTCAGGAACATGTAGGACAGTCTCCAAAATAAACCACATGCTGGCTTACAGAACACGCTCAAATAAGTGCAAAAAAATTGAAATGATCCCATTCATATTATCAGACTAGAGTATACGAAAACATGGAAATCAATGATGAAAAAAACCACAATAACTACATAAAAAGGGCTGGCCAAATAGCTCAGCAGATTAAAACACCTGCAAGCAGGTACAGGGTTGGTGGCTCGATCCCTGGGCCTGCCATGTTGGCCCTGCCCCCGGGGGCATGCTAAGACAGCAATTGAGACTGGGTGTGATGGCGTGTGCCTGTAATCCCAGCTCTTGGGAGGCTGTAAACAGGCAGATCACTACAAATCTGATTTGTAGTGACATCCTGGACACTGTAGACCCTTCCCTAAAATACAAAAAAAAAAAAAAAAAAAAAAAAAAAAAAAAAAAAAAAAAAAAAAAAAAAAAAAAGCTACATAAACACATAGAAATTAAATAAAACCCTCCTGAATAATCAATGGGGCACAAATGAAATTAAAGAAGAAATTAAACAGTTTCTACAATTAAATTGTAACTGCAAGACCATATACCTGAACTTACAGCGCACAATGGAGTCAGTCTTACTGAGGAAACTTAGAGCAGTGAATTCTCTCATCAAAGAAACAGAGCAAGTACAAATAACCTAATTTTGAACCTCAAACTTCTAGAAGAACAAATCAAAGCCATCGCTCATGCCAAAGAAAAAGTTGCAAAGATCAGAGCACAAACTAATGTAATTTGAGACTAAGAAAACAATAGAAATAATCCATCAATCGAATAGTAGGTCTTTTTGGAAAAGTTAAATGAGAAGGATCCTAGTTCTCATGTCTGTCTCACCATGGGTTGCTCTCAGAAGGAGACAAGGAGGCTGCATCTCTCTGAAAGCCCCGTGCCAGAAGCTGCATTAAATACTCCCTGATTTTGGAGTTTCTCAGTGCCAGTTCGTTGTCCTAAAATATATGGTTTCTCTTTGCAAAACAAAAGCAAACATAAGTAAGTAAAAATAAAAACAAACAAACTCCTGGAGAATAACTTAAAGTGTACTTCTTTCCTCAACAACTTTTCAGCAGAGGAATTTTGGGAATGACTGGCCAGACAACAGCCAGTTGCAGCGTAGCTGTGAGTGCGGGTTTTTCCTCCACATTCTCCAGATCTGCAGAGACTTGGGGCTGGCCATTTCCTGATGAGAGAGACACGTAGGTCTTCAGTGGGATCCTTGAATGTTAAATCATGCGAGATCCCAGAATAGAGCCAATCTGTTCACAACTCATCATTGGCACCGTCACTAGAGTCCAATGAAGGTAAACATTTTATTTAGAATGTTATACTTAGTTTATAAAAATTCATATATTTTATACACATATATAGTGTGTGTTCTATATAATGTATGAGTATATTTTATAAATTTATGTATCCTTTCATTTATATTCTTGCCACAGATATGTCTGTTTTTATTAAATTTACCATGGCACTAATGTTTAGATTTATCAGCAATAGTTTCTACTTCCAGATTTTTCTTAATATTTTAATTTTTCTTTTTTTATTTTCTCTCCTCATCCCC
This sequence comes from Ctenomys sociabilis, assembly GCA_004027165.1. NCBI lineage: Eukaryota > Metazoa > Chordata > Mammalia > Rodentia > Ctenomyidae > Ctenomys > Ctenomys sociabilis. The sequence continues at coordinate 4,376 of PVKA01015299.1, forward strand.
ATGTAGTTTCTTTTTCTTCTAACTTTTCAAAATGTATTTCAGGAAATGTACACTCAAGGCAGTGTCTTTCCTTCAAAGGAAATTTTGTTGCATCTGAAAATATTTTGTGCATGTACTAGATGGTAATTTTCTATACTTCTTATTTGAATTGTGTTTTGTATCTGTAAAATATTTATGCATCCTTAAATAGCCATACATTTGGGTTTAAGGTCATTCTGAGCTTATTCTGTTTTGGCTTTTTTTTTCCTCTGTTATTTTAGTGATGAAATATTTTCAGGATTCTGCTTCATTCCCATAATTTCTTTAGCCCAGTCTTCTGGTGAAAGCTCCCTGCCCTGACTTCTCTGTGCTTGCCATCTGGGGGACTTGGGCTCTGCTTCCTGAGAAAGTCATATGCCATGGTTACAGGCACCTTCCGCCCTATGGCTTGGGCTGGAGGCTCCTCTCTGGGACCACATGGGAGCCTGTTAACTCAGATGAACTGCCTCAGCTGGTGTGCCCAGGATGGAGAGAAAGAAAGCAGCCAGACAGAGAGCAGCAGAGAGAATGCATAGACCCACCCATACTTGCACAGGGGTGGCTTTTACTTTATCTGACCAAACAGATCGAAGGCTCCCTTCCTTCCACAGTGTTGCTCGTGGGCCAGTGGGCAGAAGACCCCAAGAGAAACAGCCATCCTGCGCATGGCAGCACCAAGCACTGGGCCTTCTGCCTCCAGATTGCCTGTTCTAATGTGTACCTCAGAGCAGGGGCACGAGGCATTTCCATGTGCTGGTGTCCCTGTGTCCCTTGCTATCTGCTCAGAGGCCACATGGGTATTGGTGGCAGGGCTGCTTCACTTAGCCACCTTGTTGCCACATCTGGAAGGTTCTCCAATTCTTCCCTTTTAGTTTCTTTCCCTAAGTGCATTTTTCTCACTTTAAAATAAAACCAACAACTGAAAAGCCTGTGCACCCTGCGTAGCTATTATCTTCTCTCTCTTTTTTCTTTTTGCTGTTCTTCTGAAAGTTCAATAGGTCAGGGACTGTCATACCTCCAGGATTTGATTCCAGGATCCTCCCCAGGTACCAAAATCTGCAGCTGCTCAAGTCCCATATATAAAGCAGCGCAGCATCATGTGGACCCTCCACCCATCCTCCCATACGTGTCAGATGGCCTCTAAGTTACTTACAATGCAATGGAGATGCTGTGTGAATGCTGGAGATAGTCACTGCTTAGGACAGCAGAGGTGGCACATGTTCAGCATGGATGGATTTGCTATTTTCTGCCCATGTTGGGAGGATGGTAAGGTAGAATCCAGGGAAAAGAAAGCTGGCTGCCTGTACACTGACCCTGTCACCACAGGCTCCCTGGCTTGCCATTCCTGCTCGATGCTTTTCTCTGGAAGCAGAAGTGCACAGCACAGCTGCTTCCCAGAAAGGCTCGCTTCCATCCCATCACACCGTCTCTCTGCTGTAATGATTCATTATCACTCCAGGCTGGAATTCAAGCTCCTTGCTTAGAGTGAAAAGGCTCCTCTGCCACAGCCTGCCTTTATTGTCTTCTGCATCGCTGTCTGTCTTTGCAAGCTCCAGGAGTGTCATAATGGTCTTGTTCCTAAAGCCCAGTGAGACTTCCTGTCTCTTGACTTTTTCCACATGTCCTTCTTTCTGCTGGGATGGTGCCTTCTTATCTGCACAGGAAATTTCTAGTCATACTTGAAAACCCAGCTGGCTTGGTTACTTTTTCTGGTTACTGGCACAAAATATAGCACAAGACAGCCACAGCTAATGAGGAAAGGCATATCCCACCTCACCATTTGCAGAGGTTTCAATCCATATTCAGCTGGCTCCAAGGTAGGATGGTATGGCAAAGGGGACTTGCAACAGTGAAGCAGTCTATGGTAAAGCAGACGGGAGGCAGCAGGGAAGCAAGCGGCTGCAGAGAAGGAGCATGTTTTCACCTGTCATCCTGTCCAGGCTCCAAGCCTTTTGGGTCCCAGCCATGCCCCAGATAGGCTTTTGCTTTAGTCAGTCCATTCAGCCACACCCAGAACTGTGCTAATTCTAATCAGTGGACTAATGTAATACTGCACACCCTTAATCTCAGCATCACACATGCTGGATCCAGCCAGCTCCTGAAAGTCCCACCTATGACTGCATGAGGCTTTGGGGGGACCTCAAGATAGAAACCACAACATCAGTGCAGAAATTTCCTCCTCAGGGATCCTTCTCTGCTTATCCCAAGCAAGCTTGACCTCTGTTTCCCACTGTGCTGTGTGTGTGGCTGTTTGCCTGGTACTGAATTTAATATACAATATTATGGATGTTTTTAGATATCTGATTTCATTCTTTTTAGAGTGACATTCATGATTCATTAATGTTGTTCCCACAGGTAACACATTACTTGGGACACAGAAGTCATTCTTCGCTGTGACGTTAGAATCACTTTATTTTTCTAGTAAACAACTTTAAATGGTGGAAAATAAAAATCATTTTAAGTATTGTGTATGTAGGTATAAAGTTAATGGATAAGCTAAAATCTTAAATGTTGGTGTTTCCTGGAGAATATTGTTTCCAATCATTTCTGAAAGCCTGGGCTTGCCCACTGGCCATGGGCCCCCAGGCAGGTCACAGGAAAAGCATGGTTTTTCCCAGGAGTGTGAGCATGGTCCTGAGGTGCAAACTTATAATTGAAGTTTACCTTTTTAAAAAAATGTACTTGGTACAGGGCCTCACTGTGCAGCTTGGACTCGTAGTGATCCTCCTGTTTTTAACCTCCCTAGCACTAGGATTACAGGCCTGTGCCACCATGCCCAGTATGAGTGACATTTTCTGAGAGAATGTGAGTTAATGTATTAAGTATAGAGGTATAGATTAATCCAAAGGGGGGCCTGCTTATTAGCTCAGTTGTTTAAGAGCCTGCTTAAGCAAAGCGGTCAAACTCAGGATACTGTGGTTCAATCCCCAGATCCTCAAGCCTTACCAGATTAGCTCTTAAGGTATCCTGAGCCAGCCAAAAAAAATCCATCTCTGCTTTTTGGGGCTGGGGAAATGGCTCAATGGAATAAGCACTTGCCTAGCAAGCATGGGAGTCTGAGTTCAATCACCAGTTCCACCAAAAAAAAAAAAAAAAGAATAGATTAATTCAAAGGATTAAATATTCCATGAGAATTTAAATATCATTAAAAATCTTCCAAGAAGGGCTAGGGAGAAAGCTTGGTGGTCTAAGCACCAGCCTGGCAAGCATAATGACCTGGGTTTGGTCTCCAGGACCACATGCTGTGCTGACCTGTGCTATGCCTTATTCTCACAATATTTCCTTGGAAGAATTTTAATAGTATACAGATCTTTATGGAATATTTAATACTTCAAATTAATCTGCACCTCTTCACTTAAAACAATATACTGACTGACATTTTCTTAAAAATGAAAACGTTTCATGTTACTGAGTAGGGAAGAGCTGAGAGACAAATGGCCGTCAGGCACCAAGTGGTGCTGTGTCCAGAGGCCAGTGTTACCTCTGAATATTTGTGTTCAAGTCCTGACTCCCACAGTGGTGGCTTCGAGAGGAAGCAGCTTTGGGAGTGATGGACCATGTGGACAGAGGCCTCCTAAGGAGATTCCACTCCCAAGAGAGAAGCCTAAGGGAGCCGGTGTCTCCTATTCTACAAGGACGCAGCTGAGCCTGACATCTACACACTGCATGTGCTGGCACTTAGCTCCTGGCCTTACCACCCCTGGGGCTGTGAGACAAGTACATTGTTCTGCTAAGGTGACCACCCCTCAACGCTTTGCTCAGAGTTTAACATAGAAAAGACATATCGTAACAAATATGTCAAACTGAAGAGTTTGCACCCAATGTTGGACTCTAGGAAGTCGTGATTTATGTTTGGAAAGCAACCTAATCCATTTCATTAAATTCATGGGCATGATATCAATTTTCTTGACTTTGAGTGTTTTTATTTAATTTGTACCTTTGTTTTTGGTTTATAGTAGTGTCAGAACTAGAACATGAGCTTCTTGAATTCCACATGGGCATATTAAGAAACATTATGTGTCTGGGCATGGTGGCATGCACCTGTATTCCCACGGGGAGGCTGACAACAGAAGGATCACTATGAGTTCAAGATGCATTGTGAGACTTCTGCACAAAATAAAATAAAATGAAGAAATAAATTTTTAAAAAACTAGGAAACATTGTGATGTAGATAATTGGAATCAACACATAGGGGCTCATAGGGTTTTAGCTCGCATGGGCTCAACTTCTAAAGTGATGAGCTCTTAGCCTACACTTGGGTAATGTGCGCTATGCCGATCTACATGCTGCCTTCAACTTTGTTCTCCACCCTAAAGGAAGCAAGGTCACCACTGCTTCTGTCTGTGTCATGGCACTCAAACAAGATGAACGTGGGAAGGGAACTGCGCTGGAGAGAACCCTACGTACCACCTCAGACACACAGCTGATGGGCTGCATGCCAACCGTAGCTTCCCCAATGCACAAGAGAACCTCCCCCACCCATACTCCACCATTTCCAAATAAAAGGAATCCATCAAAAACATTTGCAAACTTTAAAGCACCACAAAAAATATTTCAGGCACTATTATTACCAATCAATCCATTATAAGACTTTCATACAGTAAACTGCAAAGGTGCCAAAGGGGCTGGGGAGATGGCTCAGTAGAATAAGTGCTTCCTTGGCAAGCGCAAGGACCTGAGTTCAATTCCTGGTCCCACCAAAAAAAAAAAAAAAAAAAAAACTACCAAGTTTTTCGTGACCCAGTGACATCACTAACATAGTGAAGTCCACTCCTGATAACATCGTCACCATAGTCAGGTCCATCTCCAATGACATCATCAACATAGTGAAGTACATCTCTGTATTTACTCATTGATAAGCACAAGTACAAAGGTTTTATTGATCCAACTACAATTTTAAACGCAAGTATAGATTGTCTGTAGACCCTAAAATAATGTGATAATGTTTATTTACAAACTAGACATCCAAAAGAGAATACTTGTATTTTATGGCTATGATCCACACATAAATAAAATTTAACATGCATCATAGCAAACTCCAGAGCCTCCTATAATTCCCCCAATGATTCCCAGAGATCCATAGATAATAGCTGAGAAGAGACAATGCTGTGCGAAAGCTGTTTTCACTGGAACTAGACTCACTCTGAACAAAACAAGCATAAAACACGCCTAAAACAGGGTCACCTTGATTAGTAAGTAGTGAACATGGTGTCTCAGAAAGGAAGCAGTGAGGCCCGCGCTGCGTCCCCTGCTTTGCCTGGGACCTCTTTGCAGCTGGAGCCAGAAGTTGGGGCCTTTGCAAAACAAAGTGTCTGCTGCACCCAGAAGGCAAAAACCGGCAGCCTTCCAGCAGCGGAGAAAGCAGCTGTGCCTAGAAATGGGGAGAGCGAGGTGATAGGACTCCTGGTCGGCAGAGGAGGAGCTGCGCATGCGCAGCAAGACAACATCCACCAAGACTGGAGAGGAGCCTCCTGGGAAGTGGACAACAGAGCAGAGGCCTGGGATCTTTTCCACAAAGGGGCAAATTCAAGAAGCTCAGATGGATTCTCTGGGTCATGCACCAGCAATTCAGCTCCAAGACTCCCCCAAGTATCGTGATTTAGGGGGGAGATGTATGATCAAAAGTGTCTTCCTCTACTGCAGGAGAGCTGACAACACTGACGCTGTTCACAGGGATGAACTGTTTTGAATTTGGGATAAACATTTGTCTATTCAGCTATTTTTAAATCTGCTATTTTAACTGGAATGAAAATCACTGTTTTTAATGTATGTAATGGGTTTTAAGACAGTCAGAGCTTAATAAGTTAGAGCCAGTTTCTGTCTTAGGTTCTACATCATACTGTTTGATAGGCATGATAAGAGTGATGGTTTTTTCAATCTCTAGTGCTATAATCATTATATCTTCTTTTAACTTAGTAAAGGCTCTAAGCTGACATGCAGTGGGGGCAGGGCAACCTTGACAGATATCCCTCTTGTTACAATAGCCATCTACGTCTCTTTAACCATGTCTTGTTCAGTGGATAAAAGCCCATTATCACAACAATTTGTACCAGAAAACAATGTACCAGGAAACAGTCATCTCTTTTGCCACTAAGCTCTCTTTCCTCTTTCTTTGCATGTTAAAACTTGGCCCAGGATCTCATGCCAGATTTCCAAGGAAGATCTGAGAATCCCAGGGGATGTGACATCCACAAAATGCTTAGCCAGCTTCTTCTTTAAAGACTTACTTGATCGGAAGTGAGAAAACAATCTGGATTTCATCGTTTTCTTTCTCTAAGCTGGAGTTTCTAGGTTAAAGCAAACCTAGACACCCCTATTAGTCCAGCCTGGCCCAACCAAAGGTAAGAGCCGAGGAGTACCTTCTGGGGCAGATCTTTCCAGTTTTTAAGACAGAATACCCAGGCAATCTTTTGCAGAGTAAAGTCACTTGCATTAAAATTAGAGAAATGAAAGCAACCATCTAGAGAAATATTTACAAATGACACTGACACACTTGATTGAATGAGGCCACTGGCCATGCCTGAGAGGAGCAGCTGAAATGAATGCACCTTACTAGTTCTGAGATAACTAAAGCTAGAAGAAAGAAAGGTATTTACAGAGTATGTTCCTACAGAAGAATGAACCCTCAAGCTCCTCAACAAGGAAATCGACACAGAAGGGACCCAGGTATGTTGTACAGATGTGTGCACACAGTGTTGTATGTGGAGAGAAGGGACCAACATGCATTCCACATGGCAAATTGATGCAGAGGCCTGACGACTCCCAGAGAAAATCACCCATGGGACCAGTGATTAAGATCACTCCAGACTTCCAAGCACTGCCACCATCATCAAGGAAGAGACAGAAGACATTCAGGTGCCTTTCCATGAGAAGGAAAAGGGCGAATAACTGTGTAATAGGTAAAGATCACAGAAAAGGTCGTTCTTTATGTTTTGAGTAAAGACACGCCTGTGCCAGCTGGCTCCTGGTCTAACTGCTCAAGTGGGTGATCTTGAGACACCAGATGCTTCCTCAAAGGAGACATTGCCTGGCAAGTCTGTTTCCAAAGGAGAAGTTGAGAAAGATGTGGCTAGGGACAGGGAAGAGAGTAGAGTCGAGTCTAGACTGGAGCCTAATGAGATGCTTGGGGTGACATTGAAGTTCAGGTTCAGACTGCACCCTGTTAGGACAGGCCAAGTGCAGCAGGATGTTATGGAGGACATGTTATTGAAACTCCATGGAGATATTAACTAGACAATCTGCATATTTGTAGTTATAACATCTTGTCAGCAAGGCCCCAAGTCACATTCCTTGAAAGAAAGCACACCCATGCAGAAGAGAGGGACTTTGGTTCAGTAGTAGTGCAGTACACATCTTGTTGGTAAATATCTGAAGCAATGATTAGGAGCAAATGCTTTGGATGCTGCCCAGGATAATTGGCTATTCCTCAACTGCCATGTCTTGTAGAACTAGCAAGGGGAGTAGATTGGGGGCTCCTCATGGGAGAAGCCAAGTCATTTTCTCCCCCTCTGGTGACTCCATTGTTCTGGGGTGGTGTGGGCAGTCGTCACCTTGTCTGAGCACAGCTCTAAGCAGGGAAGATATCAGCAGCAATCCTCAAGGCTGATGCAGGTCTTCAGTGCTTTTCTAACAGTAAAGAGAAATCTCTGGTTCATTCCAAGGACTTATATGAGCATGCACACACGCTGCAGTTTATCATCTTCTCCTTGCAGAACACCGCGGCTAAGTACAGTAATCACCTGGTCAAACCAAGGCTTGAAACAAAACAGGTTGTAAAGTGGCTGTGTGGAGTATGTGTGGGCTGGAAGGGCTGCTTAGCAGGGAGTGGATCAAAACCAACCAGGAGAGCTGGAGCAAGGTGTAAAACATGGCGCCATCAGGTAGTTAGGCTCACACATGAAAGGAAAAGTATTTCTAAGGTATTTACTTTTAAAAGTCATCTTGCAGCAATTTTCATAAGCTTTTCTTATTGAATGATATAATGAAAGGGCTCAATTACAAATATTATGACATCTTATGCAGTCATTATTTAAAATATTTCTAAAGTGCCACAAAGAACATAATGCTAATTAAAAAGGAGTTTTCAGAGTCCTGACAATCGTGGAGGAAAAGGAAAACCCTTCATTGGAAGGTGAGTTAAAGCTATGGGACCAGTACTCTAACCCAGGAAGGAGCTATGGAGCTCCCTACTTTTCCTAATAAAAGAAGCACCACGTCCACAGTGATGCCCATGTAGGAGAGAAAAATGATGTGGAGATTTTCTTTGAATTACCACATGAACACATGCCACCCACAGGCAGGTAGATATTCATGATGAAAGGCAATCTCACTTCCTTTGCTTCTGTACAAAAGTAGGTGCAAACATTAAACATAATGCATGCTGAATATTGAATATTGGCCAAACATGCAAACATAACATCACAACATACAAACATACACGTTAATATAGCCATAGTCACTAATCATAGGTGCTTCAACAGATTTTTTTGAATGAAAGATAAAGTTATAGTCCTCCAATGTATATTATATATTGCTTTAGAAATCAGCAAGTTGTCCCAGAGCAGCACTGCTATTTAATTCCTTCTGGTATTTGTTTATTTCAATATGTATGAGGTCACAATATGTGTGAGGTGACCTGTGGAGAGGAAAACAGCAGGCTGAGATGACATTAAGGCCTTCAACAGAGCTGCTAGAGTTGTAGGCTTTGCCAAAGGGAAAGTGAGCTCAGAAATGCCCCTACATGGGCCCAGAGAGGAGCTGCTGATGTTCCAGCCTTGGCTTCCTTAGGAAGGAGCCAACTGAATAACGTGGGTATTCCTTAGCGACGCAACTACAATCTCATAATTCAAATTTACTTTCCAGAGGCAGTGTTACCCAGAAGCTGAAAGACCAAGTGCAGAACCAGGAGCTCATAGGAAAGAAGCACCTGGGTGTGCTGGAGGGGAAATGACTGGCAGGTTAGAGACCGTCTTTTGCTAATGCACCCTGGGTGCCAAGGGGGCTCTGGGATGTGAGGGTGCTGATGGGGTGGCCTATCGTGTGCAGGTGTCAGGGCTTGAACCCAAAGATCAGGAGATGTTCCTTTCCATCAGTCCTGTCTCATGCATTTCAGCAAAACTACCCCCAAGATATTTCTGTTTGAAAGTTTCAAGTGAGTCTGCTGACCAAATCTGAAGGAAGGAAGCCTGTCAGATTTCAGAGAACAGAGCAAAGCAAAATACATCATGCAGGGCAGGCGGAGGGCCAAGTACACCCCATGATACAGTTGAGACCTAAAGGGTCCCCAAATTTTCATATGTGTGAAATTTGCCTGTGTCATCAGGGTATTCTACTCATCAGAAAATTCATCCATTGATGAATTCAGCACTCAAATATGCTGCTAGGAGTTAGGGTTCAGCTGGAGGTACCTACTGGGGTGTGGCCCAGAAGGGCACGTTCTTGTTCCTGGCTCCTCCCTTCTCTTCTGTTTCCTGGTTGACAATCGGTGGAGCAAACTTTCTTTCCCTAGGCCATCTTTCCCTTAGAGAAGTCAAATTAACCTATCCTTCTTTCATTTTCAGATGTTAGATATTGCGTCCTAGGGTTAGGAAAGTGACTAAGAAAATACACATCACCAAAATAAAAAGCCACCTACGAGGAAGGTAAGGAAAATCTATCCAAGGGAGCCTGGCAACGTCTCAGAGGCTTCAGGACAAGATGCAACATTGCTCCCAACTGCACCAGGGCTGAGAGTGATTGCAGGGCAGATGAAGGAGGCGGGCCAGGCAGCCTGACCACGCGATGGAGCAGCAACACAGACATGCGCAGTTGGTGCAGAGCGCATGTGCCTCTGGTGAAGGGACGTCAGTGATGACTTGCTAAAGAGGTGTGCGCTGAGAAAAGGTGGTAGGAGCACAGAGATGACAAAACTGGGAACGAGCTGAGTGAACTCTGAATGAGAGGTATAACACTCAGGAGAAGGAGGTGTGGGCACCTCAGATGGGAGAGGAATTGGAAAGATGTCTTGGTCTCCTTCCTGTTGCTATAATAAAATACCTGAGACAAGGTAACTTACAAAATAAAGATTTGCTGGCTCAGAGTTTTGGAGCTCTGCAGCAGCATCTATTCAGCATTACTAAGGCCCTTCTTGCTGTATCTTGATCTGGCAGAGGGAGCACGCATGGGTACACACAAGAGCAAAGAGCAAGACAACAACTACACAAGCATGGGTCTCTATTAAAGCACCATTAATGCCATCATGTCCCCTACAAAAGATATCACCTCCAACTATCACAGTCACATGAACTTTGGGATTAACTTTCTGACACTTGACTTAGGAGGGGAGCATGTTCAAACCCCAGAGGACAGACCTGAGGAAGAGGAGGGGGAAAGTGAGATCCTTAAAAGTGGTGTGAAGCTTGGCCTGATTTTGTACCTGATGTGTCACTGCGGGACCGTGATATCAGTTAGAGCAGAAGCTTGCAGCAGTGTGGAGGATGAAAGGAATGGGAGTGGCTCACTGGGGGGAACTGGTGGGTCCTAGGGCAGCTGGGGGGGTCTCCAACAAAACAGCACAGTGGGGACAAAGTGGGAGGTGTGTGCAGGCAGAAGTGCTACGCGATGGGTGCAGCAAGAGCGGAGCAGGACGTGCATGTGACAAGACTGCAGCCCAAAGGCAGGGACACAGACAGCACGGCTGAAATTCACAGGCACAGCTCCCAACGGGGGAGCAGACACCGCAGAGTGGGCGGGGAACCGCACTGATCCTCACTGCCTGAAGCATCTCACTTCCCCCTTCAGGGAGAAAGAAAAACAAAACAGAAACTTCCCTCAATATTTTCTTAGTCAATTTAATCATTTATTTTAATAAACTTGGTAAGCATTCCTGAAATTCTAGATTTTGTTTTGTTTTTTGTGGAACTGGGGATTGAACCCAGGCCCTTGTGCTTGCCAGGCAAGCACTCATTCTATGGAGCCATCTCCCCAGCCCCTGAAATTCTAGTTAATGCAGCTCATATTAATGAATGTGATCTCTGCAACCTTCCCCCATCCCTCACCCACTAGGTCCCCCAACCCCCAGGGGACATGATGTCAGGTATCACAGAGCTGTCGTTCCAGACCCTCAGAACAGCCTAGTTCCAGGCAGGTGTGGGCCTCCTGCTCTATGCCGAGGTTGAGAACTTCTACCTGTAAAGACAACACGTTCATTTTCATTGAGGACATGAATTCCAGAAGCAGCAAGAAATCTCTTGCCTTATTAAAAGAAATGTTTGTCAGTAGCTGGAGGCATATTATGTTTGTCTTAGTAACATAGGATTCATCAAGCTCATTTTCATTGTTCTGGATTCCAGATAAACTCACTATCTTTTCAATTCATTAAAATTCCACTGCCAATTTAGATGGTGAATTGTGATCAGTTCTTGTCCCTGAAGTTCATTTCACTGCACTCCAGAATTTCTGAGCCTTAATGACAGATCCAACATTTCTAAATTAATCCTAAGAGAAACAATATAGTGATTTCCTAACTGTTGTGTTAATTCTCAATTGAAAAAAGTAGATCATTTGGCCAGCAGAACATTTAATTAAACAACACTGAATAATTATATATATATATAATGGATAATTCAAATGCAGTTAATCCACTGTGGCCATAATTTTTCTTACATTCTGAAAAAAGGATATTTACAAAAACAAATAAACCCTTTATATTTAAATATGGAAAATTTTGATTGTTTCAGAATTTTTAGGTACTATAGTCACAAAAAGTTAAAGGAAACTGTCAGTTTAAAGTCAACTCAAAAAACAAGTTCCAGACTGGGTGTGGTGGTGTATGCCTATAATCCCAGCACTAGGGAGGCTGAGACAGGAGGTTCTCTATGAGTCCAAGCTGCATAGTGAGACTTTATACCAAACACACACACACACACACAAAGTTCAATACACTTAAAGTCAGTGTGCAAAAATTTTGAGTTATTTTTGTTTTAAAAAGGCATGTTCTGAGACACAAGGCATGGGAACCAGTATTTTCATTAGTACCCCAGTTGGATTTCTTTTTATTTTTTTTTCTTTTTTGAAACTGGGGATTGAACTCAGGCCCTTGCACTTGCCAGGGAAGCACTTATTGTACTGAACCATCTCCCCAGCCCAACCCCAGTGGATTTCTATGTAGCCTAATTGACATAAATCCTACCCAAGTCTTCAGTGTATGGCAACCTAGGGTCACAGTCAGTATCACCAACAGCTGTCAGCTTCCCACAAGCAAAATCAGCATTTACATAGTCAGTTGTTTAATTCCTAGACCTACACACTGGGTGGACCTCACAATACAAGTAAGCACTGAGTAATAATTACTAAGTAATAAAATAATCCTGGTCTGCAATGTCTAGAAATCACAAGAACATGCTTACCTCTCCAAAAGTCAACAATGTGCAAAGAAATCTCATCAGTGGTCAACACAAGCAAAGATAAACCTAGTCACTTATTTATTCCTCTTGTTCTGTACAGCTCTTTCCCACTGCAGGAAGAACTCTGCTGCCTATGAGATTAGCTTACCATCCCTATCTATCTATCTATCTATCTATCTATCTATCTATCTATCTATCTATCTATCATCTATCTATCTATCTATCTATCTATCATCTATCTATCTCTGTTTCTCTCTTTCTCCCTCAATCTCTCTCTCTTTTCACCTATCATCTTTCTCCTCTCCTCTCTCATTCTTTCTTGCTCTCTCCCTCTCTCTGTCTCTCTCATTTCCTCCCCACACCCACGATGACTATATATAAGTATAATTAAAATCAAACAGCTCATTCTACATGCACAACTATTATTCTAGGAGTCTCTGGGAAGCTGCAGAAGGAAGATGGTGGGTTGAAGCCTAAGTTACCATTGGGGCGCCATAGCGACTTAGAGAGATCTTACTCAAAACAAAAGCTTTTAAAGGTCTGCATAGGTAGTTCAGTGTGAGAGCCTGGGGTCAGTTACCAGCAGCACTCTCTCTCTCTCTCTCTCTCTCTCTCTCTCTCTCTCTCTCTCTCTCTCTCTCTCTCTCTCTCTCTCTCTCCCACATAAACACACAAGTAATAAAGGGTTCTGGGGCTCAATCATTTGTCCACTGGAGAAGCATTCATCGAAAGATACATTCTCTGTGTTTTGTAAGACTAGTTTGGAAATTTCAGTTAAAAATATTATTGAAAATAGTTTCCTGGAGTCAAGAAGACAGGCTCTATGGGTTTGAATCCTGGTACCACATAAATAAATAAATAAATAAATAAATAAATAAATAAATAAATAAATAATCTATCTTTCAGAAAGTAAAAGGCAGGGAGATAGCTCAGTGGCATAAGCACCAGCAAGGTCCTAAGTTCAATTGCTGATGCCAAAAAACCCACTCCACTAATCCAAGCAGTCCTCTCCTCAGGTCCAGCATGGACCCTTCAGCCTACTTTGGTCTCCTCATGGGGATTCACATGGGCCTCAACGGTGAGCTCTGGGCCGCCAACTGCACCCTCTGGATCTTCACCACACCGACAGCCCTTGAGCACTCTTCTACACGTACCTGGTGGAGAAACATTGTGAGCCAGTCTCGGAAATTCTTACATATTTGTGTATCTTGTGCTAAATCTGTCTCTCTAGCCAACACTGGCTGATCCAGTATGCTAGTAACTCCCAAGCTTGCCTCTTAAGCCTGGACGTCACCCCAGAGTTACTTGTTTTGTGTTATCCTCTCAATATTTCCACTTACATACCTACATATTGAAATTATCTCAGCTTTCTCATTTCAGGTTTAAGGAATCCTGTATGTCTAGTTGTCCAAATAAATCTTATCATCATTATTAGTCTCTACCTCTTTACTCCAATGTAATTAATAGGTTTTATTGAATCTATCATCAAAACATACTATGAATTTATTCATGTCCTACCAGGTGTCCTGTTACTTCTTGGTCTGAGTCACTAGTGTTTTGGGCTTAAGTAAGCCCAAGTTCTCTCTGGTTGTCCTCTCAGCCCCTACCACCCATAATCTATGTTCAACATAGTAGACAGATTAAAAGCTCAATTATGCCACTTTCTTACTACAGTCTCAGCAATGGCTCTCCTCCTATCTAGATAAAAGTCACAGTCTTTTCAACGACCTAGAAAGCCTTCTGTTATCAGTTCCCTCATACTGTCAAGTCCCCCTGTCCTAGGCATCACTATTCTTCAATCATGCTATACAAGTAAGACCTCAGTCCTCTTCCTGTCTTTAAACCCTCCCAACATTACCTTATTCTGTGTCCACTGACATATGGTTCACCTGTGCTTCTCTCTGGAAATGCCTCTAATTCTCCTTTCAAATCTCACTCCTCAAGGAAGCATAACTTAGCCACTATAAGTACTTCTATAACTGTAGCCTTCAACTGACATATACTTTCCTTGTTCTAATTTTTTTCCTTACCCAATATGACTCAATGTCTCATTTACAATGAGTAGTGTTCAGAGCCTAGCGCCTCCTTTTAGACTTTAAAATGAAAGATAACTTAATTTTCTGTGTTCATGTAAGTACCTAACTCCTAGAACAGTAAACTGTAAATAATAAATATGTATTCAGTGGTCAAGATTAAACTTTAAAGCATGAAGTCATCTCTAAGTCCTAAATCTGCTGGATTTACCATATGAGCAGTTTTAGGAAAAGAAGATAAAATGAATTCCAGAATTTTATGCTAAACAAGAAAGAAGCCACGAAGACAGACGGAATGAGAGAACTGAAAGTGGAAAGAATGCGTGAAAATCAGAGGCAGAAGGCAAAAGGAAAATTTAGAATCTGGGAGGAAAGATAGGCAAGCATGAATAAGAAGCTAGGAAAGTATAAAAAGAAATCTTGAACATAAAATAGGAAATAAAACCAGAAAATTAATGTCACTGAGCTCAGATTAAAAGTAGAATTAAGTAAAATCTCCTCAGGATATTCAGTGCCCAGCTGTGCAGTTCTTACCTTGGTGTTCCAATTCTTTTTATTATGAAAGAAAGCATCTTCCTTTTTCACTGCTCATAATCATAAGGGAAACAGTTCTCAGCTCTGTTCTATAAGAAGTCATACTCCCTGTTGAAACACGAGTAATTTTATGGTATTGCTTAAAAGGTTTTTGAGACCAAATATTACAATTATGTTTACTCACGTGTTTAGTGTCTCTCACACCTGCCATTTCTCTATGCATGGTCCATTTCTTGGTGTGAAGAGCCTCCTTTCCGCCCACTTGTCCTGGAAGTCCACTGCTGGTGAAGCATTTCAGCTTCCACAGACAGGAGAAAGTACTTCAGTTCCACCTTTATGGTTCCTTTGATCAATTACAATCCTAGGCTGACTCCTCCTGCCTTTCCTTCCTTCCTTCCTCCCTTCCTTTCTGCCTTCAGCCTCTCCTTGTTTTCTTTCTCTTCCTTTGTTTTCTTCCTTCTTTTTTTAATGATATTTGTTTGCATTGCTTCATCCCAGCAGTCTGATGCATTTTAAATTTGTTCTTTTATACAACAGTGCATCCTTTTATGCCTCATGCTGCTTTTGAAGTTTTTTTAATGTATGGTTAGTTTAAGAAGTTTTATCAGTAAAAATTCCACAATTCAATTTTTTCTGAATCATGTTTTCTTTGATATTGTTGCATAGGCTCACAAAATTTTAATGCTGTAAACATTATTGAAGAATCTTGTGTTCAGATTTCACTTTTTTCTTTTTTCCCAATACTGTGTATTGAACCCAGAACCTTCTCACTGAGCTATTGCCTTGTCACATTTTTTTATGTTTTCTATCTTTGAGGCAAGGTCTCACTAAGTCACTCAGTTGCCCAGGCTTCTAGGTATGAGCTTGGGATTCTTCTTTCTCAGTGTCTTAAGAGTGCTGAGATTACAGGTATGGACCACCACACCCAACAAATTCCTAAATTGTGTAGTTTAGCAAGCTCACAATACATGTTGATGAATGCTAATGCAGTAAATGAATGGAGAGAAAACAGGAGAAGGAATAAATCTATAATGATCCAATAAAGTTTACATAGGAAGAGGTAGGTGTATATTAGGTTTAAGATGTTGGCAGAATATTAATATAAATCTTTCCAGTAGGCAGTAGAGTTCAGAAAGAAATGAAGTCCAGGCCCGATGAATGGATTTCCTTTAACTTCATCAAAGATGAAAATGGAAACCTAGGAAGGGTTACAGATGTTTACCAAGATGGACATCTAAGCTAAGGAATAGAAATTCTGAGGAAATGTGAGAAATATAGAAGACAGATACAACAAGAACCACGTGAAGAAGTACCTCTAAAAGAAATAGCTTGTGGAAGAGTGCCTGGCCATTAGTATTAGCAACAGTTGGGAGACAAGTGAGAAGACAGGCTGAACAGTTATAATGAAAATAGGCAAGCGATGATCATTAATACCCTGCAAAATAATAGCTTTTATTAGGATGTTTGCTTTATGGCTTGTGTCTAGACGTCCTCACAGAGCCTCATGTGGTCATAGGTTGGGCTTTTCAGAGGTGGCTGTGTCCTTGAGTCATGTTATGATGCTAGGATTAAGGATATGTAATTACTAAATTAGTCCAATGATTGGCTTGGCATAGTTCTGGGTGTGACAGAAGGGCCAGACACCCTGGGTGTGACTGCCTCTACCCCAAGCATGTGGCCTGGATAGAACAGAAGGGACAGAAAGAGGGCTGCTTCCCTTCCTTCTACTTCTGTGCTACCTCACTGATTCACTGCCTGCTGCCTGCTCAGAAGTGTTTCTCCTCTGTGATGCCCCTCGGCCATGCTGTCTTGGAGCCAGGCAACTATCAGCTGAAGCCTGTACAAACTGTTAGTCAAAAACCCTTTCCCCCTAGAACTTTAGGTGTTGGTGTTTTCTCTCAAAGATGAGAAAACAGTAACTAAGACAGGATGGGAGCCAGATCTACACAAAAGAGATTAGTAGAAGGTGGGAGGCAACATGATTTTATGTAGGAAATATATACATGCACATAGATTATGCCATGCAGGGTTCTAAGTGGTTCATGAGAATTAGTTCATTTAACCCCTATCTCAAAGCATCACTATCATCTCCACTTTTCAGACAAAGAAATTGAGGAGCACAAATTGTTAGGTGCTTGCTCAAGACCACAAGCTCATGGAGGAGAGAGCCAGGATTTAGTCACTCCTCTGTGGTGTTCTTCTGATGAAGAGTTCATACTGTTGGTCTCTATTCTACACTAATTCTTTGGTGACAAAGAGATGAGGAACGAGAGATAAATCCTGGTAAAATACCATATGTTTGGATAGGTTCTAATTGTAACAGGTAGAATTGGTGGGAGGTGAGCGTCATCATAAAGGGGTGTGTGTGCACATGTGTGTGCACTATTTTCTAGTTAACTGAAGCTAAATAGACCTAAAAAGAAAATTATACTCTGACAATTAAGAATCCATAATTTTAACTCCATGTCAAACCTTCATATATTGAATGTCCCTGAGAAGTTTGCACCTCTTTGAGACTGGGTTTTCCCTTCTGTTTAGTAATGCTAATTCCTAACATTGAAGATTATATTGAGACCCAAAAGTTACCATGTTTGTAACATTTTCTAAATTTGAAAAGAATATTCTCAGGTAAGTAATCTATTATTTTAAGAACTGAACGCTTAAAACAGACTCCCTAACAATCTTTAGTTAAAGTAAACACAAAGAAAACATGAGGCAAAAGGAAGCCTCACGGGAATAAAAGGTATAAACTGACAAACTGTAAGTCTCAAGGGAATTCTCTGATTCAAAATATGAAAATAATTCTCTCCTGTTTAGGCAGCTTGTCATCAATGTCAATTCCTGTGCAGCTTAATTCAGAGGGTAGGGCTGGGGTGGGCCCTAAAACATCCTAACATCTAACACTTTTCAAAAGAAGGACAATTTTTGAAGCAGCTTTCGATTCACAGCCAATTAAGAACAAAATACGAATTCCTCTGCTCCACCCATGTACTGCTGCCCCAGCTGTCAACATCCCCACCGCGAAGTGTGTTTGTTAGAATGGGTGGATTTCCATCGACACATTATTGTCATGAGACCTTCATAGTTCACGATAGGGTTCACTGAGACACAGTCTGTAAGTTTATACAAATGCACAATCACTTCCATCTATTGTCACAATACCACGGACAGAAGATCCACTATCCTAATATTCCTTTGTGCTCATCTCTTGATAAATGCTAACGATTATCCACACTGTATGAGGATGAGAGATTAGTTCCTGCTTTGCTTTAAAACAGAAAAATTAAGCAATGTATTGGGCAGAGAGGCTCCAAAGTGGAGAGGGCGGGGCTCGTGGTGCCCAGGCCTGCCAGGGCCCGGGCCGAGGTCTCCATCTTCGCGTGGGCATGGTGCGCTGGTGTCTGCTTTAATATTCTTTAAGTACATAATAGCATATTATACACATTTCTGTATTTATGAGATTTCATAGTAGAAATTAATTCACTGTGTTTTGATTTAACTTTTCCTAATAAGGTACTTTATTATATTGCTTAATATCAAAAACACAATGCTGGTTTCCCTGTTTGGTACCCATCTTTAGATACAAGCTAGTTTTAAAAAATAGGAGGAAAGGAAAAATTACTTGATTCTCCCACAAAAGCAAGACTTTTTAAAACTGCATTTTATACTTTTTCTCAGGTTTAGCAGATATCAAAACTAAGCATTTCCAATATATTTTAGAAACAAAAATTAAAAGATTATATATGCACACACCCTTGATATTCGAAGAAATCATAACTGGATATACTAAAGACAAGCCACATTTAGGAATGGTTCATAGTTTTGAATAACGAAAACTATCTTTTAAAAATAATCTTTCAGTGCTTGCTTCAGCAGCACGTGTGCTAAAGTTATTTTACGTCTTTTCTTTTTGATTAGTTTCAGGTCACAGTGATACTTAAAGGCTAAATTTAACTTTTTCAAGCTAATTCCTAGTAATGCTAGCAGTAATTATCCTAGTGTCACAGTACGTGTCGCAATAACTGCTCTTCTGCTTCTGATGCAATGAATCTAAACTTTACTATAGTTATTTATTCATTCATAAATAATAATTCTACATCTATGGAATGTGGTATGCTAATTCAATACAAGCATCCTGTGTATAATCATCTATTTTAGAGCAATTAGCTTTCTCTTTTCTTAAACATTTATTGTCTCTATTCGGAAAGCTTTTAACTCCTCTCTTCTAGTTCCTTATAAAATACACCATAAAATTTTGTGAATTATAGTCACTCTACTGTGATATATGACATTAAAATTCCTCTCATCTATGTATTTTTGTTTTTTGCTGCATAATAGTAGTTCAGCATATTAATGTGTATTTAGGAATATTGGTATATGTGTATAAGATACTTCAATTATTTTCAAACTGCTACCCTGCTTTCTCCCCTACCCTGTTTCCCTTTGTCTCTACATTCATTCTTTTTTTTTTAAATTCATTTTTAAATAAGGAAATATATGGATTAAAGTTCCTGCTTAGACAGATGCAGAGACCACCAGGGTTTGATCCCCAGTGTGCTGAGTCAGCCTCATCCCTGGGGTGCACCGAAAGGGCGATTGAGATTGGGCATGGTGGCGCACACCTGTAATCCCGGCTCTTGGGAGGTTTAACACTGGAGGATCACTACATATCTGATCTATGTAGTGAGACCCTGAATACTCTGTATATGCTGTACTAAAAAATACAAAGAAAGAAAGGAGGGAGGGAGGGAGGGAAGGAGGGGACAGAGAGAGAGAGACAGAGAGAGAGAGAGAGAGCAGGGAAGGACGGGAAGGGGAAGGAAGGAAATGTATGTGTTTACTCATGTAAAAGAAAATGTGATATTTACCTTTCTGGGTCTGGATTATTTTGGTTATCATGATGGTCTACAATTTTGTTCATTGTTCCAAAAATGACAGGATTTTGCTCTTCTTTAGAACTGAATAATATTCACTATGTGCGCGCGTATGCATCACACTTCCTCCACCCACTCATCTGCTGATGGCCATCCGTGCCGCCCCACAGCTCGGCTATTATGAATTGTCCCCGTGGAAAGCTCGGTGCCCATGGTATGCTGCAGGACACGTGCTGCGATTCCTTTGGCAACACGGGAAGGAACGGTACAATGGCATCGAACAGTGTTTTTAGCTATAGTGTTCTAACTCTCTGGTGGACGTGCTATTTTACATTTCCCCAGCAGTCAAGCTTTTTACTCACTGTCCTGGCCAGCATTCACTGTTTTTGTATTCTTGATAATAACCATTTCAACTGGGGTAAGAAAGAACCTCAGCTCAATTTAATTTGCTTTTCCCTGGTGGCTGAGTGTGTTCTGCATCGCATCATCTGCTTCCCACCAGCTGTTCTTTGGGCGGCACCTACCTCCTCTTTCTTCTCATCTCTTCCTTCCCATCTTTCCCAGCTGATGGTGATTGCGATCCTATTCTACTTCTGTGAAATTAAGAGAGGCCGAGGAGATAGCGCAGTAGAATAACTGAGCTGGCAAGTGCAAGGGCCTGAGTTCAATCCCCGGTTCTGCCAAAAAAAGAAATTAAGAGTTCAACCTTCCTTTCGAGTGGAACAAGCAGCCCCTCCTCTCTGTGCTTGTCCTAGTTTACTTAACATAATGCCTCTTAATAGGTTACAGATGGAATTTCCTACTCTGGGAATTGTGATGAATTAAACTTTGATGCACTGGAGAGTGCTGCATTTTGTTGGTAATGACCACACAGAAGCATAAGCAGAGGTCATGAGGAGGGGCACGGTCAGATGTAATACTTCATTAACTTACTTCAAAGTCAAATGGACTGCTTTTCTGTCTTTACTATTATTTTTAGCCCATAAAATGTTTTGGTCCTTTCTTCAGACTGCTGTCACTGACTCACTGTTTAGAGAAGCAGCAGCTGTAGTCAAAGGTCACATCATGTTTTTTGTGTTCCTTTTTTAACTTCAAAATCTTCAAAT
This sequence comes from Ctenomys sociabilis, assembly GCA_004027165.1. NCBI lineage: Eukaryota > Metazoa > Chordata > Mammalia > Rodentia > Ctenomyidae > Ctenomys > Ctenomys sociabilis. The sequence goes on from PVKA01015299.1 coordinate 25,324, forward strand.
TCCAGAGCTCCAAGACCGCTGAGAGCTCACAGCTGACCTGAAGCTAGTGCACATCTTCTAGAGTCAGAAAGAAAGTCACTGTACTAATGGGCTACCTTAGCAGCTACTAACGGTTTCCTGTACCCAGGGAGCACCATACTATGTCAGGCTCTGCTATACATAGCGTTCATTAGGTCCTTGAAATGGTCCTGCCTTCTAGGCCCCATTAAGTCCATTTCATGCACACACAACTTGGTGTTCAGTCCTAATTACGATTAAAATTTTCATTCTGCTAATTCTAATTCCCAAGTCACCTAACCATCCAGTTGATGTGCAAGTCCATGGTATTACATGTAAAGTTATGCTTTATTTTAGCAGTTTACTGCACATTAATGGAATTATTGGAAAAAATTACTTGTTTCTTTATTGATTTCACAATTGATTGTCTTAAAAACCTCTGTTAGAGTAGCAGGATGTGATAGCAAAGAATGAGCTGGGGAGATAGTTCAGTGGTCTAAGTTCCTGCCTAGTAAGCACAAGGACCTTGATTCAGTCTCCGACATTCATGTCATGCCACCATGCAGGCAGCCAAAGCTGGACATGATGGCACTTGCCTGTAATTCTAGAGCTGGGGAGGCTGAGACAGGAGGATCACTATGAGTTGTAGTGAGATCCTGTACCAAATAAATATATAGTTTTTTTTTTAATGTATTTGGTAGAGGGTCTCACTATACAGCTTAGACTTACAGTGATCCTCCTGTTTGCAGCCTCCCCAGCACTGGGATGATGGGTGTGCTGCCACACCCGCTCTCAGTGGTCAGCTCAGTGTGCCCTCCTGTGCAGCTGGCACAGCATGTGGTGGCAGGGATCGAACCCCAGTCCCCACACTTGCTAAAGCAGTCTGCTGAGCTATCTTGCTGGCCCGTAGATTTTTTAAAATCTTTTAAAAATATTTCTGAGAAAAACTCATTAATTAGCACCGAACTCTAAACTATAATGAGATACCTGGAACTAGTTGTCCAGCTAGGGAATTTAAGTTGGTTGATATTTGTCGAATGTATCAACTAAATGATGTTATTTTTGATAAACTGTTTAAATTCTACTAATTTCTTTCATCAAGTTGGAGCATTATACAAGATGTTTCATGAAAAGTGTGTACGTGCCCCCAAAACAGCAGCAATTAAAAGAAATAAAGCCATGAATCATTCAAGCCAAAAAGATCACTGTGTCAGTTTCCACGGTGCCCTCCATGATACTTGGTGCGAGGCTCTTGCCTCCCCAACACAGGCAAGGAAACTGGCCACTGCAGTTCTTTTATCTGTGTTTTTGCCTTTTATCACTTCTAGTTCATGTGATATTTAAAAGAAGTCGAGCAGAATGTGGTGGCTGCTATTTGTGAGGCTGTTTTTTGTTTATAGACAGATTGTAGGAATCTTTTTGAAGAAATGTATTTAAGTATTTTATCAAACTAAGGACTTTTTTTAATTAAAGAATCTGAGAGTGCCAACTTGATAGATATTAAGTGCTTTATAGGATTTAAGTTTCTTACCCATGAAACAAGCCATCTGGACACTGCATCTCATACTACCAGGAAGAAATCAAAGCAAGCTGAAGCACAAAAAATGGTTCAGTCTCAAGCTGGATCCTGCACTGAACAGAAGGCTGCCGTGGACACCCACTGTCTCCCTTCCAGGAATGAGGGCAACATTGTGAGTCCCAAAGGCTTGCAGAGCTGGTCAGTGTAGATGATGTCAGAATTTCCAGGAAGACTCATGGATTTCGTAAGTGGCTCCATTATTTCTGCAGCCCCCTATTCCTCTGAACCATCATTAGTCACCTGGCCTGCAGTTCAGTGTCAACAAGTTTGCCAAGAAGACAAAGGGCTTGCTGCCCTTAGTGATGGGTACATCAATTCCAAGTGTCTCCTAAAGGGTTTGGCACTGTAGCCCAAAACTTGATCATTTTAGTAGCACTTAGCTTTAGTAGAGTGTTCTTTTATAAAACATCACTGGCCTAAATGCGGAAGCATACTGTCACCCCTCCTTCTAGGTCCTGCGACGTTAAGACCAGAAGTTCCAGTGTTGTTTTTAAAGTTTGAATGACAAAGCTTTTAGGGTCTTACTGCTCATTTTTATGCAGAAAAACGTTAAATATTTTGGAGTTATCTTGCATAATTTTGTTAAATCATGTATCAAATAATTACAAACTACTGTTAATCATACCATTGTGACAAATTAAACATTTGTGTGTGTTACATACAATTGGATTTCTCATTTTGAGACCATTATTAAAATAAGTACACAAGCCGGGCATGGTGGCGCATGCCTGTAATCCCAGCACTCGGGAGGCTGAGGCAGGAGGATTGTTGTGAGTTCGAGACCAGCCTGAGCTACAAAGTGAGCTTAAGGCCAGACTGAACTGCATAGTGAGACCCTGTCTCAAAAAGACAAAAAAATAAATAAATAAATAAAATAAAATAAAATAAAATAAGTACATAAGTAAAGGGAAAGCTCAGGCAGCTCTAGGGTTACACAGAGTCTCACACACTGCATCTGCTCATGGTGTCCCATGAACTAAACTCAGACTACTCTGGGTGACAGCCCTGCCTTTGCTGTTACAAAAGGGTTTGTAATCCCAGGTGATGTGGAAGGGGAAGCAAATGCTAAGAGACTGCACCCAAGGGGAGCAGCCTTGGAACCTTGAGTATCAGCCAATGTGGCCGTTAGCTCCCCCAGAGGCAGAAGGGAGCTGCTCTCACAACGAAGTCAGAAACTCCAAAAGGAGTTCTGTTGTAGCTGCTGTCATCACTACCGTTATGGATGTGCTCTTAATCAAAATCAACTCTGCACTCATTTCACTCCAACCTTACCATGAGTACAGAGAGGTGGATAATGTCATGCATAGCAACATCTTCGGGTAGACAAAGTGAATGATGTACAGTCACCCAAAAAGAGGCTGAGGAGAGTGTTGTTCTACCGTCCACTCCACAAAGCCTCCCTCCTCTGACTAGAAAGCAGGTTGCCACCACCCACCTGGAGAGAGGATTTGTGGAGCATAAGCAAGGTAAAGAAAACTGTAACTGGAGCTCAATGGATTCTCTCTACTATGGCCTCTGTTAATAGGGTTCTGACACTCAAAAACCTTAAAAGTGTGTGAGAAATTTAAGGGGGCATTTAAAAAATAATAAGGTAGTTTTTCTAAAACAAATTGCAAGTAGAACAAAATAGGTTTTCAACCCCATGCTGCCACACAAAGGGAGTAGCACAGACTGGGGATGTTTTCAGACAGACTGGCCTGTTTCCTCCCCTGAATGTGATGCTTATTTAGAGGCCATCGTATAAAACCATATGCACTCTCCCTGGATTAGAATAGACTGCCTTCCCAGGACCCTTGAAGCCCACCTTGCCTGCTGCATTGGAATTGGCCTCAAATTAACATTCCCATGATCATATTGCAAGAAAAGATGAAATTTGAAATCTCTTGGTTTAGGAAGGCAATGAATCTTGCAAGTAAACCCACTCATAATGGAATGCACCTCACAGCCTGAGAATCACACCCTGAACTTTTGGTTCTTACTATCGCAAGGAATTTTGAATAGCTACATCTTCTCAGATATGTTTCTTCTTTTCCACAAAAATTGTCACACATATGTTATACAAATATTGAAGAGTATCTGGGAGCCATTTAGAAAGATATTTTGCTATACTCGGTGGCCTCCATTGCTGTTAAATGGCTTTTGTGTTTTGTTTCATTTTTAACTTGGCATTCTAAAGTTACGGTTTTCATATTGTGTTCTTCATACAACAGATAGACATTTGCAAGCCGTCATCCCTCTTACTAATTTTAGGATATTCTCAGATCAATAGATATTTTGATACTTTTCTCTTCTGGCTGAATCCATCAGCGATGTAGCCATTAGCGATTTCAGTGCTATGTTTCCGTGCCACATTTTTCCTTCTAGGCACTTCTGTGAATGCTGTAAATCTTTGTTTTGTAAATAAGCTTCCAAAACGTTGTGTAATTTCCTCCCCCATCATTATTTTCTTAGGAACACAATCTTCACCACTCCAATGTTTTATTCCCCGTGGGTCCCCCACTGCATTTACCACGATGCCACTATCACCCTAGGATTTACAGGCCATGCTACACTCAGTTCTTCAATGTCAATCAAAATCAACTCTGCACTCCTCTCACTCCAACCATCCTAAATCTTATAAAGCCTTCACTGATGCAGACTGCATAAAGGCCAACAACAATGTGGAACATGGATCCAGTTCTGAACCAGAATGCTTTCTGTGAAATGCTTCACTTAGTTCTGCTATTCTGATCATTATATGCTACAGAAAGAACTTCGGGGGGAAAAAACTTCAAATTTTAAAGAATTAGCACTTTGATGATATTAATGTCCTAACAAGACAATGTGCAAAGAAAGAGGAAATGTTTCTCTTCCTCATAAATACTGATCAATTAAAAAGTGTGGCGATGCACTTCTGAGCACCTCTGAGATTCTTGCCCGAGCACAACATGAGGAAAGAGCACCACCACAGAATAAAAGTAAACACGTGCTAACAATTTGCTGAACCTTCTCTCCACAGAGCAACTCAGTGGTACAGAACTGCAGTACACATTTTTGATCAGAAAACGAGGAGGCAGGGGAAATCAAATGTTTTCTACCCATTCTATTTTATGAAACCCTTAAGCTGCATACTTTTTTATGTGGCAACAAGACCCTGAAGTAATCCCAAGACACTTGTGAGAGTTTCAGCATCCTGGGGCAGGAAGGAAGAGTGGATATCCCACCCCATGGAGTCTATGGAAGAGAGGGCTTGGCATGGTGGAAGAAAGGGCTTTTGGCAGTAACCACCAAATGGGAAAAGTTCTGCCTGGTACATGGGTCTAGATCAAGGCCACATTGTGGGCAGGCCCTTCACTGTTACCCAGGGGAGGAGGGCTTTCTGTGGCCACAGCCAGAGAGATTGCCTCTAACACACAGAACAGGCTCCACGGTTTACATTTGGCTTTGCAGTTTTGTGATCAGTAGTGGTAAATCTTCATGCTAGTATTGTACCCTGGACAGGATTGAATCACCACACCTATGGGGTCCACACTACACTGAGGAGGAGAAAGAACACGAAAACTTGCTGATAAACACATGCTGTCTGCAAAGGGTATGTTCTATAAACACACATGACAGGGAAATGTGGCAAGAAATGCCATCAGAGGGGTGGAGAGAAGGCAGCTGCAAATGGCCAGAGAGATACATTACCTACACATGGGTCTCCTGAGTGGCACAGGGGTCTCCTGGGTGGCACAGGGGTCTCCTAAGTGGTATTGTGTCTTCCCAAGTAGCACAGGGGTCTCCTGAGTTGCACAGGGGTCTCCTAAGAGATATTGTGGCCTCCCAAGTGGCACAGGGGTCTCCTGAGTGGCACAGGGGTCTCTTGGGTGGCATAGAAGTCTCCTAAGTGATACAGGGGTCTCCTGAGTGGTACAGGGGCCTCCAAAAACACACAGGAATCTCACAAGTGGCACAGAGGTCTCCCAAGTAGCATAGGGTCCTCCTGAGAGGCACAGTGGCCTTTTGAGTGGCACACATTTCTCCCCAGTGGCACAGAATTCTCCTGAGTAGCACAGGCATCTCTCAAGTGGCACAGGGGTCTCCTGAGTGGCACACTGGGGATACCTGTGCCACTCGAGAGATAGTCTCTAGTGCCAGTATCTGACCAGAGGAGACAGCACCAGGAAAGATCCACAGGTGCAGGCCTTGGCGGGTAAGTCAATGATCCCCACGCAGGCCCAAGTGGCGCTCTGCAGTTGCCCACTGACTGGGCTACAAGGAGAAGCATGCACAACGTATCTTGGAAAGCTTTCATTTTAAAATCTACAGAAGATGTGCAAATTTTCTGATTCTAATTTTCCTTCCAGGGAATACTTCCTATTGAATGTCTACAATAAGATACATAAAGAGCATCTCTTAATAACCAGGAACCTACTGGTATGGTCTGAAAATAGTTTGTTCTAGATTGGCAAGATGATGATGGTGATGAGGAGCAGGAGGAGGAGGATGGTGATGATGATGATGAGGAGGGTGGTGAGGAGGAGGAGGAAGATGAGGAGGAGGAGGGTGGTGATGAGGAGGAGGAGGAAGATGAGGAGGAGGGTGGTGAGGAGGAGGAGGAAGATGAGGAGGAGGAGGGTGGTGATGAGGAGGAGGTGGAGGAAGATGAGGATGAGGAGGAGGAGGACGGTGATGATGGCTCTCTTGGACTCTAAGTCCTCTGTGTTCTTCTTCCTGCCTGCCCTTCCGTGGATTGGGCAGAGGCCTGAGCTTGCCTAGTCTGCCCTTCTTGCCAGGGTATGAGTGCTGACATTTGCTGGTGGCCAGGGCTTTCAGGCATGATCATCCCTATCACTCTTCTAACCTAAGATTGCTTACAAGGCTCAAAAATATTGGAAGGACAAAACACCATGTCAAAAAATTAAATACACTGGGTCACATCAACTTAAATTAACAGTGCAATTAGAAAACAACTAAAAATATTTAAACTTCTAATTATTTAAAGCTTGATTGTTTAAAAAGCAGGCATGAATTGCCAATGACAGGCTAGGTAGCGCATGCTAAACAGAGCTTAGTTTCTAAAGACCTTAAAATCTAATGGTGAGAATGTTTGTAAGAATAAATCTGAAAATATCCTGCATAAAATTATCCCTACATTCAAGATTTTCAGGGTTTTTCTGTGATACATTTTGGGAAGCAGCATAGACTAAGCATGGAGGAGCAAAAGGCTGAATGAAATAATCTATTTTTACTTACAGGCAGAATAAAGGAAAAAGATAGGACACAGATAAAAATGCTCAGAGGGAAATTTATCATATCGGCATTTCCTCCCTTCTTCCTATATGAGTATATTTTAATCATCCAAGGTCAGACTTATAAACTTCCAAAACTCCAAAGTATCAATACTGGCAAGTGCTGGGTACAGACAGAATGAATGCAAGCGGTATGGGGCTCCACCCATAGCACCTCCATCACAGCATGCTGCTATTGCCCAGAGCCAGAGATAGCCCACATCCCTGAGGGCTCCAAGTGATTTAAGAAGTTCAGTAAGTTAGGAAAAGGACACACATAGTAGGTAAGGATCAATACTTGAACTGTTTACTTGGTGCAACAGGCTAGGGAATATATCTTTGGGGGACGAAACATATCTTATGCTAATGCCAGGGTGGAATATAAATCAAGGTCTCCCTAGAGATACACTGTGTCCTGGGCACAGACCCTTTTGAGCCAGCCACATGAGCGATTTCCTGCTGCTATCTCTCCTTGCTGAGTCATGGGAATGGAAACTGTGAGAGCTGGGCCAGAAAGGGAGACTGGGCTCAGGGGGCCCCTCACTCCCGCACCAACCCTCCCCATAGGTGATGGCACCTCAGTGGGAGAGTCCAGGGAAGGACTCCCAAGATAGGAAGATGCCCAAATGGCCCCATGGACATGCTGGCAAATGTCCCAAACATCACATCTCCAGCCACATTCCCAAGGACTTCTTTGTCCTGTCCTCGAAAAATATGAGGCTGAAAGACTATAATTTTAACCTCACTATAGAAATGAAAGTAGAGCGATAATAATCCCCTTCTTTACTAACATTTGGAAATCACAGGAAGTTTTTTTTTTAATGAATCATAACCCAATGAAAAAATGAGGATAGCCCTTTTACAGATACTGAAGAAGAGATAAATATGGGAAATAAACACCTAAAAAGACATTAGGGTAAAGTAAATTAAATCCTCAATGAAATCCCACTATACACACTAGACCAGCTCAAATTTGAAAGACAACATTAAGTGTTGACAAGATGTGGACACTTAACTTATACCTAGCTAGTGGCAATGCAGAATGGACATGTGAAATCAATTTTAGAGTCTATTGCAAAGGTAAGCACACACTCAGCAAGAAATCTCACACCTAGACCAATACCTGAGAGAAAGAATATACATCCACACAAAGACTGGTGTTCACATGTTGCCGACACTGTTCGTAACTGACTGATAAAGTGGGTTGCACCTATACAATAGAGTGCCACTCAGGAATAGAAAGAAATGGGCATTAAAATGCACACCAATGTAAATAAATCTCAAGTGCATCGTGTCAGGACACAAAGGCTTAATGCTGAGGTTCCATCTACAAGAATCACAAAGAGGCAAACCTGTAGAGACAGACATGGACCGGTGGTTGTCAGGAGCGGAGAGTACTGGGACAGATTGACTCTAAAGGGGCACAAGGGAAATTTGGGGATAATGCAAATAGTTTGTGTCTGTTGCAGTTGTATTTAAGTGACCAAATGTAATCATCAAAATTCATCGATTTATAAATCTAATAGGGCACATTTTATATGTAAGTTATAGTTTAATCAATTTTGATACTTTATCTTCAAAACAGAGTTGTAAGTATCTCAGACAGTATGATTTATCTTTTGACTTAGATTATAATTAGTTTACTACAAATAATACCTAACCCATATCACTTGTGAGGATAGTTTTTGCACAATGGGAGCAGTACAGCTTAATAACACCCTCATGCGGGAAGGGGAGTTTGTCAAACAAACAAGCAGACAATGCCTGTTGACAGTGAGATAAAACCAAGGACTTTCTCTGGAAAATTTAGGGCAAATAGTCTGTATTTTACAGGAAACCATATGAGAGAGTTGATAGGTTTCTCAGTAGACTTTTCATGTGACATTTAAAAAATAAATTGAATTGTAAAATGACCTTTTGTTCTTGATTTAGTCTTGTTTTGTGTCACAGTTTTAGCACTGATATATGTACACATTGGACATAGCCTACCAATATTTTATATATTTGTGTGTATGGCATAGTGCAGCCATGAGGGTAGCCTATTGCATGCGCGCGTGCACACACACACACACACACACTCCACCTAGCCTCTCTGCCAGGGGTGAGGGCTAAGTCCAAGACTCTGCCACTCTTCTACCACACTGTAGCATCCCATGCTGACTTTATAGGCTCATTTGTTGCTCAATTTCACTCAAGCCCTGCTCTTGGCACTGATATGCCTGCCATAGAGTGCTATAGATCTGGTACATTAATTCACATTTTCACTCCTTGGGGATTATTTTCTTTGCAGATGTTCTGCACACATTTCAGATGTTCCCAGGCCAGCCGGGAAGCAGTGATGACCTGTCATCTGGTCACCGTCTGGGGTTGGTCAGGTGCATCCTCTGGCACCACAGAACAGAGGCTCTTGTTAGAATTCATTCTAATTATTAAATTATAAGAGCCTATTTTGAATGAAAGGACAAACTCTGAAAATAGTTATATTTGAACATGTGAATGGAAGAGATGTTTCCTCCTTTCCGTATTCTTGTCATTCAGTTAATTTAATGCCATTGTAATTAATAAAGGGGGATGATTGGAAACACTGTATAATTTGAAATGTTTAAAGAGAAGGCTATAATTTGATTACTGGTCTATTCTATAAAGGACTCTCAAAAGCATCTGTTTATTCCCAAAAGCAACAGAGATTCCTTCTTATTGAAATAATATTCATAAGTGGACGAGAATCAGAATCACTGGTGGGTTGTTTTCTTTGTACTGCTGTCAGATGAATACACCAGGTGAATTGTTGCCCATTGCAGGGAAATAGAAGTAAAGAACAGGTGTAACTCAGAGTGTTTTAGAGGAATTAGGAAAAATGTGTGTGTTTTGATTTGAGAACAGATGTTTCTCTACATGTCGTACAGCGGAGGAAATGATTGGACTCCTGAATCTTGGTTCAGCCTGGACATGTGACAGGCCTGCCTGGGCTAAGGCCTGGGCAAGTACATGCTGGCAGTAGGCCTTTGATTTGGTCTCTTATTTTATCCTCTCCTGACCATTTTATTCTAAGTTGGGCAGAAAGGACTCAGTATCACCCAGAAGCTGGTTACTAACTGGGCCAATTGCAGCCAGGATGCTAAGAGAAGGGCCACCAGAAGAGGCTTTCTCTGCTGTATGGAGGTCAGGCAGGAGCGGTTCCCCCTGGGAGCACACAGGAGAGCTCAGAGTGACCAGGGAGCTTCCTATTTGGGGGCAGCACGACTCTCTAAGGCAATATTGAGATGAACACTTAAGTCCATCATGAAGAGACACAAGACCTCACCCTCCGTCTTCCTTTGCTTTAGGGACGTATATGTGCCTATCTGGCTGGTTTTAGCAGCCACTTCAGGCTTGGAGATATTCTGAGGTTTTTTCCTGAGCCAATCTGGAATGCAATGTTTTTGAGCTGTCTGACAGGGAAGTTTAAGGGTCTGGAGGCCCCGGGGGTGCTTAGTGATCAGCTGTGATTTACTAAGGAGTAAAGACACTTATGCCATTGCATAGCTCTCTGGAGAGGTCTTTGCCACCGGTTACCTAGAAAAAGGTGAATTTATTGTGACACAACATGACCCATGTTACAAAAACACACTCTGATTTCATGCAACTGTCTCTAAGAGGATCTTCTGGAGTGACTTTTGCAGGGGAATCATTCATAGCTGCTTTCCTTGTCCTTTTCTGGATTAGTGGCAAATCCAAGCAGAACTTTCTGACTGCACTGACCATGCAGCTCGCTGGATTGTGTTGGTGAGCTTCTTATTGAGCTCTAACTTTCTCCTCGCTCAGGCCGACAGTCCTTGGCTTATTCTGAACTGACTGTGTTTCGGAGTACCACCAGAAGTTCTGTGTGCAGGAAATCAACTTTTGTCCCCTGCTACCTCTGTGCCTAAACTAGAAAAATGGAGAAACTTGACTAAAGTGCTGGCCCTCATATTTGCCTCAGTGGAGAGTACTGTTCATAAAATTGTTTCTTTTTTTTCCATAGGAGAAACAGCGCAATAGAGCCAGGATGAGATGTGTACGCCTCTGAATGGTTTAAGTTTGAGCACAAGAGGAAGTGCCTCATAAGCTGGGCTAAGTGCTCTTCGAATTAACGAAGAGCTGTATTAAAGCAAGCAGTAAAAGTTTCAGAAAATTTGAATTAATTTGGCAAGCAATCTTCTTTGAATTGTGTATTTCTTGTTTTTTTTTAATTTTTATGTATTTGCCTAAACAAGAGCTTGACCCACTGAGCTAACTCACCCTCTCTGAAATGTGTATTGCTGACCTTGCTACATCCTGGACTTCTACCTTCAGATATGCTGATTCAGAATTAAGTATTGCTTGTGACTATAAAATGAGAATCATGCCAGTGCTGTAACTTTTGAAAGCCTGGAAATGATAAATCTGTTTTTGTCTACTCCTGTATATACATGTATTATATATCACATCTGTCTGTGTATTTGTGCTTGTCTATCATTAAGATGGCACCAGATTAATTTAAGAGCACTCAGTAACTAAGAAAGCATAACCCCAAATGCCTTTTAGTCTGTGTAACTTATGCAAACATTTAAAAGATGAAATAGGACTGGGAAAATATCTCAACAGTCTACGTGCCTGCCTGGCAAGCTCAAGAAACTTAATTCAATGCCCAGTACCACATGCTGTGCCAGCCTCAGAATCCCAGGTGCACTGTGCAACACCAAGACCCGGCATGGTGGCCCACACCTATAATCCCAGTGCTGGGGTGGCGCTGAAACAGAAAGATCACTATGAATCTGAGCTGTGTAGTGAGTGAGACCCTGTGCCACAGAAAGCAAGCAAACAAGGAGAGAGAGAGAGAGAGAGAGAGAGAGAGAGAGAGAGAGAGAAAGAAAGAAAGAAAGAAAGAAAGAAAGAAAGAAAGAAAGAAAGAAAAAAAGAAAGAAAGATGTTTTCTGAACTCCTAACATGATTTTCTCTGGTAGCCAATGTTTGGGGTGTTTGACTTTCAAAAACATATTTTTAGTGGCACAAAGCTTACAGGAAAGACTAAACATAAAGAAAAAATTAATTAAGATGTTTGAGTTTATTATGACAAAAGACTCTTGGTGGTCAGGGAAGATAACTCAGTAGAATAAGCACTTGCCTGGCAAGCGCAAGATCCTGAGTTCAATCTCTGATACCACAAAAAAAAAAAAAAAAAAAAAAAAAAAAAAGGACTCTTGGAAACACGTAGGTTAAACCCGAGGAAAATGTGTCACACGTATTAACACAGCACTGGCTGGGCATTCTTTTATTTAGAAGTTTAAGTTGTTTAGTATCTCCAACATAATTATGTCCCGATAGTTGATGTGAACGTTGTTGCTGGCGTTAGCAGAAGAGGCAACATTTTGCTAGACGATGGTTGAAAAAATTGTTGATAGCAAAAACGGCTTTCCGTCTGTGGCTGTGGGAAGGCAGGGCCTCAAACCACACTTTCAATGAGCAGCAAACAAGGGCACAGGTGTGGCACTTCTCTTTTCATCCCTGCAGCGGCCTCTGCCTGCGGAGCCTGCATCCGATTCAGGACTTGCTCGTTCCCGGGTGATCTCAGGAAGGCTTTCTGGGGCAAGTGCGGCTTGCAGAGACTAAGCGCTTCTGTGCAGTGACTCTGTTCAGCAGAAGCCGAGCTGAGGAGCAGATAGAGCTGGGCTGCTTATGGTGCGGGGTGGCAGCAACAGAGAAACCCTCACTCCAGCCAACACTAGCTGCTAGGAGTCCGCTCGGGAACTTCCCTGCCACGTCTGCGAACTGCTGGCAGCTGCGTCCTTGCGCTCACTGCTGTCAGCGTGAGCGCGGTCCAGCCCGGCTGCTTCTCGTTTCGTGATGCAGCTGCGACCAGGGCTCATGGCGAAGAATGCCCTGACTCTGGAACACGGAAGCCAGCAGGCACAGCTGGGGACAGGACAGGCGTGCTGCTCGGCGGATCAGGAATCCTTCTAGAACTTCGGAGCTTTGCCACTAAATAACTATGATTAGGAAAGCTCCCTTTTACTCTTTCAAATCACTAATGTCCTTATTATCCAGAGCAGTTTTCTTTCATTGATGTGACAATTTGATTATAAAATAATTTATTGGACCTGATGTAAATGTTCAAGTGCAAATACCTTATGAAACATTTGAAAGATTTTAAAATATATTTGGTTGTTGTAGATATGCAGGTGCAGTTTCCAGATCCTGACAACGTTTTTTTCTTCATTTAATTTTAGCCTTATTTAATTTTGTCGTTGTCTACTGGTGTCATTTAGATATACATACTGATCACATTCATCACAGGGAATTGGTGCCTGTACCTGACATACCCTGATTCTTCTGGTCCCCTCCCTGTGGCCTGTGTTCCCCTTTTTGTTTATAAACACTTTTTCCATTTTGTCCTTCTCTTGTCACTTTTTGCCTTTTCCCTTCCTTCCTACCCACCAGCTTCCTTTGCCTTTTGAACAGTTTCTTCCTGCTTCACAACTCCTACTGTACACTTCTGTTGTCACTTACACTTTCAGTGTCTCGTGCCAGAGGGACAAGGTGATATTTACCCGCTTATCAGATTTATTTCACTTGAGAGTGTGGCCTCCAGGAGCGCCCATTTGCCTAGAAATGTTTCCAGTTTATCCTCTTTTATTTTTTTAATTCAGTAAAAAGAAAAAGAAATAGAACGATACAGAATTTTACGAACTAAAATAATAGGAATTCAACAATAGCTGTTATATCGCATAATGTCTTCAAATTAGTTGTTTAGGTTACCAGATGTAAGCACACAAAATTTGTTTTAAACATCATGAGAAATTAAAAAGGAGAAGAATAAAAATTAAGCATTCACTGCCCCTTTCAGTAGTACAAAATACAGCTATCCAAGCTATCTTGTGTGCGTGTGTGCATGTGCATGTGTGTGTGTGCGCGTGCGTGTGCGCGTGTTTCTCTTCCTTCTTTGTTTCTTTCCTCCTTTCTCTCACCCCAATTGTTCCTTCCCTTTGAACAGATTCTTTGCCCTTTTACAGTATCTATTGAAGCTTTTGCATTTTATTTACTCTTTCACACTAAGAACACTACAATGTTTGCATGTATAGGTCTGATTTACTTCACTTATGAGCGTGGTCTCTAATTGCATCCATTTACCTAGAAAATGTGGAGCTTATCTTTTCTGATAGTTGATTGTATAAAAGTACCACATCTTCTGTATCCATTCCTCAGCTGATGGGCATTTGGGTGGTTTCCAAGATTTGGTTATTGTAGATTGTGCTGCTATAAACATGGATGCACATATGTTGCTGTGGAATGGTGCTTTTAATTCTTTGGGAGAAGACACCAAGAAGGAGAACAGTGGGTCAAATGGGACCTCCAGTCCTAGTTTCCTGAAGAATCTCACACTGATTTTCATAGTTCTCGCTCGTCTGCACTCCTACCAACAGCAGAGTAGGGTTCCTTTTCCCCGCAACCCAATCATTTGTTATATGCTGACTTCTTGGTGATAGTCTTTCCTTCTGGAGTGGGAAAGGATCTCAGTGTTATTTTAATCTGCATCACTAAAGGTGATAGCGAACTCTTTTTCATAAATTTATTTGCTATTTCTATTTCTTCATCTGAGAAGTATGTACTGATTTCAGATGCCCATTTTTAGACTGAGTCTTTAAGTTAGGGGGACACTGATTTTTTTTAGTTCTTTGTGTTTTAAATATTAGTCCAATGCATTCACTGGAATAAAGAAAACCTCTTTAATAAATGGTACTGGAAAAACTGCCTTTTCCCTTGCTGAAGACTAAAACTAGACCCTGACTTTCACCACATATGAAACTAAAACCAAGATGGATCAAGGATATAAATATTAAAACAAAACTCGAAATCTTTTGAATGATAAAATAGGTAGAAAACTTGAGAACATAAGAGGCGGCAGAGAGTTCATGAAGTAAACCCCAACTACACAGGAAACACTACAAAGAATCAACAACTGGGATCTCATCTTGTTTTAAATGCTTTTACACAGCAAAAGAAATAATGAATGGAGTGAAAACACAAACCACAGCGTGGGAAAAAAGTTTAGCCCATTGATCCCTTGACCACAACTTTTGAGATGTATGTTTTTTCTCTAAGCAAAAGTTTAGTTTGGGATATTAATTTATGCTTAGCGTAGATTCATGCATCTTCTTCTTAAGCCTTACAAATGGATCTGACTTGTGGTGATCTTTCCTGTTTTTTGGTCTCCCAAGGGCTGGGATTACAGGTGTGCACCACCATACCCAGTCTCCATCACTTTCTCAGTGCACCCCTGAGGTGGGCTGGCACAGCAGTCTGGGGATTGAACCCCCAGCCCCTGATTCTACCTAAGCAGACACTTTAATCCACTAAGATATCTGGCCAGCCCTTAGTTTTTGTTTTTCAGGATTATTTTGTTTTGTTTGTAGTACCAGGGATTGAACTCAGGTCCATGCACCTGTCAGGCGGGCAAAATGAAGTCTTTTGAAGCCTTGGAGATAACTCAGTACAGTAAGTGCTTGCCTGTCAAGCACAAAGTCCTGAGTCCAATCCCTGGAACCACAAAAGAAAAAAGAATAAAAGGATTATTTTGTTAAACCATAGTTCAATAAGTTAAAAATGAGCTTTAAATAATAATTCTAAAGTCATTGAAGGTTTAATTAGTCCACAATTTTAAGATACACAAAGTTCATGGTTTGTGTCAGCACAACTCATTTAATCACACTTGATGGTTTTAAGAAAAAAGTATATTTTGTTGTAAAGAGTTAGTAGCTATGACTCGCCGGTTTTGTTAATGTCTTTTTATCTGGCTTAATGCTTACAGTTTTAAGAGAGGCTAAAGAGACTTGTTGACTTCTTTATAATAGATGAACTGCAATTATTTTACTGACTAATCTTTTCTTAAATTAAGTGCTTAAAATGTGGTTTTTAAAAATCACTTTGTTTTTACAGAAAAAGCTTGCAATTTTCAGAAACAAAGATTTGGAGCTTTTCCCACTTTAAGATATGTGATGTGTTCTTTTCTAAATATACAGTACTTTCATAAACTAATGACTTGCCTTTTTTAAAAAATGTAATTGTCCCAGTATAGTTCTGTTGTCCACAAATGTTATCTTAACATCTAGTAAAAGTAATTAAATGGTTTTGCTAAACTGCACCCTTGTGTATTGCTTATAGCAATGTGATGGCAAAAGCCACACTCCTTGTGTGCAGTCAGAGACAATCATGCTCAGAAACATGTTCTGTTAGTTGGCAAAGTAGACATTCATTATTGTATACTGCATTGTAAATGTTGCAATTACCTAAAAAGTTCTAAGGGCTTTTTTGTCTTTTCTTTTTTAAAATTAATTTTATTGAGAAAGAAATAGCAATGAGACAAATTCAAAACAGGTCAGTAGGACAGTTATGAAACTTAATACATTGTATATTGTTGTCTTCAAAGTAGTTATTCATAGTACAAGATACAGACATGACAACTTGTCTAAACTATTAGGATAAATCTTTCTGTTCATTGAACTAAGAGAAAGTAGCTGTATATCTAACCTAACATTTGTTTATGCAGATATATATTTTTTTTTTCCACTACAAAATGGTTCTGCATTTATATCCCCTTTTTTATTTAGTTTTGTCAGAGATGGGTATTCCATTGCCATTCATATATTGTAGATGCATGAATTCACCAAAATAATTCAATATAGTAATGCCTGTCAGTCTGGTCTTATAAATGCATACTACTTCTAATGTCATATAAATTACTGCTATACTCTCTCTCAAGTAAATGCTTGCTTTAAAAAAAGAATGTAATAAAAGAAAACAAGAGACAAGAGGAAAATGTCACAAGACCATCCTTCATTGCCTTTTGAACCTGACATGCCTCCCGAAGCCTCACCTATCAAACCAAGAGGCTTCATGCCGAGCTGCTGCCCAGAGGTGGCATCTGGGCAAAATGGGCAGCCTTGAGTCCATGCCTGGAAGCCCAGACCTCTGCTCCCTACCCTTCCTGCCTCAGCCTCCAGCTACTGGGATCTGAGCTTCCTCCTTGACCCTCTGCCATGGCTTTACATGATGTTACAATATAGGTTCTCCTATGTCCTCAGTCTTCACTGACCTTGAAAAGCTAAGGCCAAAATGTTGGCTGACCTTGCAACCCTTCCTTTTCTCTAATTTTTGATCTGCAAACTTAGGTTGTTAACCCTCCAAAAGAGAATCTTATCAGATACAAAAGTTGCATTTCTTGTTATATAGGTCTTACTTTATCTTGTTCTTAAGCATCCAGCAGAAAAGTATAAAAATAGGTATATAACGTAAAGCCATATTAATATGCTGAGCTGTGAAACACTCAAGTCAACAACTTCTGCAGATGACCCACCACTGTTGTGGACTGTTGGACTGTGTTGGATTGTTTTGCTGAATTCACGCACCTATAGTACTTAGCTGCCAATGGAGCACCCATCTCTGACAGGACTAAACAAAAAAGGGGCTACAATGGAAGGACCATTTTGTATTTGTATATACAGAATAGTTAGGAAAGATATACAGCTACCTTCGCTTAATTCAATGAGAAGAAAGATTTGTACTAATAGTGCTTGTGTAGGATATCCTGTCTGCTTCTTGTACTATGGATAACCACTAAGAAGACAGCAATGTACAATGTATTAATTATTGACACTGTCCTATTAATCAGTTTTGAAACTGTCTCATTGCTATTTGTTTCTCAATAGAATACAATAAAATAAAAAATAAAGCTCAGGGCACGGAGTGCAGAGCATACTGATTAGACCTGACAATGGTTCTAAAGCCCAGGCTAGGGGCTGCTCCTTCACAATCCCTAACACTGCTCCAAGTTTCTGAGAAGTGTTATCAGGCAGATTCAGGTCATCTGTCACATCCCCTCCAATGTGGGACATGTTCAGATTGACCACGTCCAGGAAAGCTACCTGGGCACTACGAGACAAGGCTGAAGACCATGAATTGGCAGTGCCCTTAGAAAGAAGAGAGCACACTGGGACATGAGGAGGGTCATGAGCACCCAGGGCACCTGTGTGTTTATCCTTTCAAAGTGAGCTGTCCCGCGGCCCTTATGATGCAGGCTCTGAATGCCCGAAAGGGAAAAGTCTTCCAGCAGGTGTAGCGTTAGTGTCACTGGCTTTTGCTTTCTTTTGTCCTTACCCTCACAGCCTTGAGCGACACCTTTCAGGCTCAAACAGCCAGCTTTCTTTCCTCATGCTCCTTTGATGGAATTGCCGTGACAACAGGCTCTAGAGGAGTCAGATGATGACGCAGCACCTCGGGGTGCTCCAGACAGAGGCTTAGCTAAAGAAAGGGAGAAACTATAACCAGCACACAAAAATGGAACTTTACAAGTTAGATTTTTTTGCCCTTAGAAAAAAGTGCCTTCCGGCCTCTCCTAAATCCACAGCATAAACAGCTGCCCTCACTGCTCTTTAGTGCAGATGAATGGACAAAATATTCAGATGCTGACATGAATATGTCAAGTCCAATTGCATTTGCATAGACAAGGGAGAGGTCTGGGCTCAGCCAAAATGTCCCTTGCCTCATTGTATTCCTTTCCCCATTGTTCTTTCTGTAAAAGGTCCCAAGATGCCTGGACACAGGGAGACAGAGACATGAGATCAGCGGCCCTTCCATATCCTGGGCATTAGGTTGAAATAGATTCTCTTCCCTTTTTACAAAAATAAATGGCCTTCTTTGATTTGGCCAGTGACAAGCAAGGAAACCTGGGCATCTGGCTGCCAATGACCTCAGTTATTTGTTATAGCAACAGAAATTATAGTAATAAAAATGGAAAAAATGAGCATCAATACCATGTGCAGACAGAAGATTACTCAGCATAGAAAGAAGGGCATGGCATGCCAAGAAGAAGCACAAGGGCAATTTGGCCTCAGGATAAAGGTACAGGAAGCGAGCCAGGGTCATAAATAGGAGGGAGGGCAAGACCACAAAGCCCCTGAACAGAAGCCAGGCTGCGTCCACGACCCTAGGCAGCCACCCTACGCAGTGGAGACTCCAGGGCCTAGCGTGGCTCTGAGTCCTGGGTCTATAGTGGCTGAGTCAAGGTGAGCTGGCAAATTCCTTAGCTCTGAATCCCTTGGGGTCCTCAGCCTCCTTTTAAGTATGAGTCTGTCTCTTGAATTATGTGTCAAGTGAGTTATGTCAGCCAAATGCTTTAGAGCAGAGCCTGGCATACAATCTAAACAGATGACTGAATGTGCTCCCATCTGTAAAGAATGTGTAACTATTTTCACAGTCTTATAGGAATCTATGGTTATTAATAAGGTCTTTGCGGGACATATCAGAGCTCAGATTATTTTTATTTTTATTTTTTTTCCAGAACCAGGGATTGAACTCAAGCCCTTGCACTTGCCAGGAAAGTGCTTAGTCTACTGAGACATTTCCCTGGCCTCAGAGCTCAGATTGATGGAGCCCATATCCCGCTGTGATTGAAAATGTCAAGCCGTCAAAGAGAGGACTCTTCAATCTCTACTGCCCCCAGCCAACCTGGATGCAGGTCCATTGCTTCTGAGGCGAGGTGTGGCCTCTCTGAGCCACTGTAATGACACCAGGACGTGTGTCCCTACTGCCACCCCAACAACTGATACACCCTGAGCTCCCCAGAGGAGGGCTCTGCACATGTGCCCAGACCCACCCACAAGCATGCTTGGTGGTGCACTTCATACATGGACCCAGATGACCAAAGTCACCCCAGCGCATGTCTGCGCGCTCCAGATCCAGGAACTGACAAGTCAGAAATAGAAATCCTTAAAAATTAAAAATGTGAAACAATTGCTTCTCTACTGAATATATACTTTCCTTGTCATTATTCTTTAAATAATACATTTTTATTATATTATCTACACAATAATACCTGACATTTTTATTATATTATCTACTGTCTATAACTAATCTAGAGATGATTGAATGGTACTTCTTAATGGTTATAGAAAACATGTAATGCTGCTTCTGGGTTACTTTTTTCTTTCGTTTTTGTGGTGCTAGAAATGGAACCTAGGGTGTCCTGCAAGCTAAACAAGCAATCTGCTAGTGACCTGTGTCCCCAGTAACAGTAGTTCATGAGCTTGACCCAAGAGGAACAGAGCAAATCTAAGGCCGACAAATGCTGAGGGACGACACGTAGAGATTGCACATGGTGACAGTGGTCATTTCAGTGACGTGTTGAATATCCATACATTTTGGCACCTATGGGGAGCCAGCCACACATCCCCACAAGTACCAAAGGTCAGCTGTGCTTCTGACCCCAAGGGACAGCAGGCTGGCTGAGTATTGAGGAATGATTTTTATTGACACCTCCCTTGGGAAGCCCTGCTAGTGGCCGTCTGCGCGCTGTGAGCTCCTCCCAAAGGACCCGACTGTATCCTCATGGTGTTCCATGAACACTTAACCTGGGAGGGGCTGTTGTGGCTGCCACAGGCTTGACTGATGGATTCCTGTGTCGATAGCAATCCTCTGGCTTTGAGCTCCCCTGGAGACCAACCCTGTGCCAGAACAGAGTCGCACCTGCTGCAGTTACCCGTGTGTGTGTGTGTGTGTGTGTGTGTGTGTGTGTGTGTGTGTGCATGCGCGCGCACACAAGCATGCTATGTCAAGGTGCTTGAAGGAATCTCTAGTTAATATTGAGACAAGAACTCTGGGAGAAGGAAGTGACTTACTGTCTGACATGGCAGGTAGTTCTCTGTCTGTTTTTGCACTATCAGGCTTCAAAAGAACTTAGAGCAAAAGCTACTTTAGGCACTACAGATGAAGCTGGGAGAGCTCCGCCTTTCATTACATTAACTTGAGTCGTGCTGTGCATTCCTGCTTTGGCTCTCTACAGCTCTGCCCTTTAGGAGAACTTCTGACATCATTAAGCTGTGTTCTTCAGCCTTGTCCTGGGCTGAATACATTTGAAAAGGTATTTAAGGTAAGAAGTGTCAGAAATGTACCTTACTACAGAAACTTCTACTTTCCCTACTTCTTGTTACCACTTATGATTAAGACTTTTGTATCCAGAAAGAAAGTAAAATGTATATCAGTCACCAGGCCTGTAGGCTGTCCATATCCGGTTCCTCTTTCTTGAGTGTTCCAGGGCCAGCAGCCTCCACCAGGGCCCACCTGCCTTCCATCACCTTCTCCACTGTTTCCCCAGCCCTACCTGCCCTTCAGGGTGTGCTAGGATGGAGCTGAAGGAGGCAACTGCTGAGACACCCAAGCTCAGAACAAAGCATCCTTTCTTTGCTCATTAGGGCAATCTTTATTTCCATGTAGTCTTCAAAATAATAATAAAAATAGCAAGCAAATGCCTCTTACTCCTGTTGTTCAAAGATTTCAAAAGCTGGAGCTAAAGGAAGTGGTAGGGAAAGGACAGGAGAGCTCAGTAAATTAGAGGCTGGCAAGAGCGTTGCCAACTGCAGAAAAGACCCTGGGGAAGAAGAAAGAGGAGGAAGCCTAATGGTTGGCTCAGCAAAGTGCTCGAATGAATCAGCACTGCCAAAAAGCATGGCCGAGTGCCTGGCAGACATTCTGAGACATTCTAAGGAGGCAGTTCAAGAAAGCAGCTTACAGGTGAGAGACTGGCCCAGGGCTCGCCTTAACCTTAAAAATTTTTAAACAAGAATGATATAGGAGTAAGCATTAAAAAAATACACAGGAAAACAGCCAACAAAGCATAGGGTCCTACTGTACCCTGGATCACTGAAGAGACTCAGATAACTCACTTGAGCTCAACAAACACACTGGGAGGCCCAAAGATGGGAAGTGGTTAGCCTCTGAATTAGCCTGCCTCACATTGCAGCAACAAGATACCCAAGGCTAGGCCCTTCAGGAAGAAGTTTATGTAGTTCACAGACTTGCAGGCTGAAGTCAAAGACAGGCTGCCCATCTCTGCTTGACCTCTAGTCAAGCCACATAGCAACTAATATCACAGTAACAGGGACACGGACAGAGAGATCACATGACAAGACAGTAAGCCAGCGAGCTTCCGGGCCAGGTTATCTATCTAACTCTGGGAAAGCAGCATTAATTCCTTCTGAGGTCAATGCCACTACGACCTAATTACCTTACACAGAGTGCCCCTGGGAAGGTTCTACCCATGACCCCCGCTGTGCTGGGGACCCTGCCTCTAGCAGATAAACTCTAAAGGACGCATGCAAACCAGGTCCTCACTGCAGCAGCCGCGGAAGCCAACTTCTCTGTTGTTGTTTTCTTTGCCATTCAAAGTATTAGTGTTGCTTGGGTCCAAGCCAAGAAAGGACAGAGGCAAAAAGTCCCCTGTGTGTGAGAGTGTGAATCTCTCCAAAGGAAGATGGAAGGAAGGGGTGTGGCTGAAGCACCCAGTAAACAATAAGCTCCTGCAATCATCGCAACGCATCACCCCCATCCACAAGAAGGGCTTTTAAGTGTCGAGGAGTCCACAGAGAGCTAAAATGCTCAGGTGATTGTGCCCTGCTTAAATTTGGCTTCTTTCTGACCATCATCAATTTTATTGTTGAAATTGAAGACAGTAAGCATGCATTCCTATGGGGAGACTAGCCCTGGAACAACAATGTAGAAAATCACAGAAGTTAGGATAGCAGAAAGGCAGGGGCAAAATAGCGTAGATGGTCAGAAAGTTTTCAGAAACTTTATAAAACCACCTGTGTGCTCTTTTCTCACTCAGGTAATCCACAGTAATGTTACTAATCAGTGCATACATGCAAGGAGCCACATGGCACGTCCATGCACCCTTGTGAGCTGAGGTCCTTGGATCAGATTCTCCACTGAGCTCCGATAGCACACTGCTGCATCATCCTCTGTGCACTCTGACCCGCAGCCAGTACTGGTACCTTGTAATACGTGTTTGACCTCCTAAGCCTTTCTGAGGAGCCTTTTCCTTTTTATTCACTGACAGCAATACCAGGCTAAACAGAATATTTCCCAAGCCTCTCACCCAAGAATATATCACTGGGCTAACAAAGAATAAGAAAAGCTGTTGGCACAACCAGAAAGCCATGCCTATGTGTTTGGTAATTTTCTATAATAAATATGCTAAAATAGTTCCATTTTCTCAACATTTCTATTAATCCTTCTTACTCACAATGTTTCATTTCTATTAATAAAACACAATATTACATGGCTTTACTGACCTAAGTACTGTGCTCGAAAAAAGAGATGAACAAGAGGAATGTGGCCCCTTCCAAGGAGCTCGCTGTCCAGTGAGGGCACGGGGGACAGCAGCAACATGGTGAGCCATGCATCGTGGCTTGGCCTGCCAGTTGCTCTTCCTCCCCCATGGTCTTGAGGCAAGAGATCAGGTGAGGCCCAGTTCTGTCTTCGGGGCTCTGGGTTGGAGGAAGGTAGACACTCCCTCATAACCATCACAGATACTGCTGGCTCAAGCACTTCCACCCATTTCATTTATTCATTCACGTATTTATTAGTTCTTTGCTTCTTAAAAAGTAAATTTAGTAATGATTCAAAACAATCAAATGGCAGGAAAAGACATATTCCTCCCTTCACCACAGCCCTCCTGCTCCCAACCTTCTGCCACCATTTCCTTTTTGTCCTTTATTTTATAAAGAACAAACTGAATGTAGCGTAGTTATACAAAAGAAGGTTAACCTAAAAATGAGATGAAATTCTGCCATGTGCTGAAGCGTGGATGACACAGAAGACATTGTGCTAATGAAAGAAGCAAGACACAAAATCAAATATTGTCTGTTTCTACCATCCAACATGTCCATGATACACAGATGAATCTGATGGAAGTAGACTGAAAGTCACCAGGGGCAGGAGAAAGGGGACACAGAGAACATTCAGGATGCTGGGAGCTCCTGAGGTGGGTGGCGGCGAGGACCACGTGCCACTAGGGATGTGTCTATGTTGCTGGACTGTGGGCCTAAGTGGCTTATGTTATAAATGTCGTTTTGTGCATTTCATCATAAAAAGATATGAAAAAAAGTAAACATGTTATAAAACGAATACTCATGCAACTATCAGAAAAGGAAACAAAAATACTGACAGGAGCTCTTGTGGCTGTGTCTTGGCCAGAGCGTCTCTCCTTTCCTGGTACATTTGCTAATAATTTCCAAACATATGGAAACAATTTGTGTAATGAAATACAACACAGAACTTAATTTTATATAACTTTATATAAATGTCACTACATACATATAGTTGTCTTTCTGGATTATTTTCCACAGCACTATGTTTCTGAAATTTATTCATGTTAGTGATGTATCTGCATATTCAATGTTACCACTATTCTATAATTTAATACATAAAATTTTTGTTAGTTCACATAAATTGGCTTTTGTTGAACACAGTGTTTTATATCTGTGTAGATCCTACCAAAGATCTGTACACTGTGTCTATTTGATCCTTTTTAACTACATCTCTTAAGTCCTTTATACCCTGATTTTTCCCCTACTTTTTCTCTCAACTCTTACTTTGTTTTCCTAATATGTCAAATTAATGTGATAGCATTTTAATTTAGCAGATATTTCCTTTGCTGTATTTGCTAATTCGCCTCATTAGCACACTCACCTGCACAGTGTCAGAGCTCTTTTCCTGTGGTGGGCACGAGCACAGAATGCATCCCCATCCCCTTGCACCCCCTCCCTCCTGCCTCCTCTGCCCACCTCTTGATCACCTTCCTACTTGAGGGGATTCTACACTCCTACGTTCTATTATCTTTTATTTTGCTCTTAGCAGCCATTTTAAAATTTCTTGCTCATTTTTTCATAAGCAGCACTATTGATGCTTTCATAGTCTACCTTAACAGTTCCAATACCCAAAGGCTTTTGTTGCCCTGATCTGCTATCACTTTTGCAGATGGTTTTTAATCCTTCCATATTGTCATTTAGGGTTCAGCTCTGTCTTCGTTCTTTACTGCCCATTTACATTGGCAAACTATTTGGAGGGTCCTTTGCAGTGTGATAAGAGGACATTGCCATCCCACCTCTGTTGTACAGCTTCTGTGGGTCTCCCCTCTCCTCTGTGCTCATCCTGCTCCATCTCAGTTCCTGCTGCAGTTGTGTAAATAAGAGGCACAAGTGGCTGTGTGTGAGTGCTTCCCAAGACCAGCACCTCTAGGTCCCCACAGCTTCTGTCACCAGGGTGGCTTCCAGCGGCTGCAGCATCCATGGGAGAGTTGCAGAAGCTCCTGCCCCATGTTCCCGCTGACACTGGGAAGTATTTTTATCCTCTTTGTCAATTTGAATGAAAACA
>PVKA01015300.1:0-50371 GCA_004027165.1 Ctenomys sociabilis
CACACACACACACACACACACTCAAACAGTTTTCCTGGAAAGCCCTGACTAATGCCAATTTTTTTCTCTTCTCTTTTTGGATTATTTTTCAACATTCCTTCTCTTGTTCATTTTTCTATACATTTTTCTATTTTCTATTTTGCCATGTCTGCACTTACTGTGTTTAGATTTTCTTTAATTATTTTCTCTGCCCACTTCTGCATGTTGTAGTAAGTTTTAGAACTACAATTTATTATATTTATAATGATTTTAATATAATTTTTTAGTTATTCTTGGCCTCATATTACAAATTCATGACTCATTACAATCTATTGACATCTGTGTGATACAAACCTAATTAATGTGCAGGAGATTTCCTGGCCTTCCTATTCCTAAAATGTTGTCTTAGCCACAGATCTTTTAAAAAATAATTGTGGTTTTACATGTCAAATACAAGTTAGAGGACTCATAATATGACAGAGACTAGCTTATTTTTAGACATTTTTTTTTGCACTTTCAACTAATATTCTTTATTTCTGTCTAAGACATTTTATGAAAACATTTCATTTCTTTTTGTAGAACTTTCTTTGGTCATCATCAAAAGCCTACTGTTGACAAATTCAGTTTTCCATCATTTATGAATGTTTTTATTTCCTTTTCATTCTTAAAGGGTATTTTGCCAGGTAATATAGTTCTGATTTGGTACTGAATTTTCTAAGTACTGATTAGGTACTTTAGGCCAGGAGTATTGTTGAGTTTTATATTCTTGGCAGCATTTTAAAAATGTATTTCTTTTTTACATTTTCTCATAAAAAAATTACTGAATCTTGTAACATTTTAATGTAATTACTATAGTTTTGACACTTTTGACCTATCATGTGTTCTCTATACATTTAAGACCTTCATCTACTTTGTAGAAGTTTGGTTACAATGTGTTTTAGAGCAAAATTCTTTGGACTTATTCTCTAAATTTTGATTATTCAATTATAGGTTTTTTTTCATGGCAAATTTGTGAAGTTTTCAGCCATTATTTCTTTAGTTTTTTTTTTTTTTTTTTTTTTTTTTTTTTTTTTTTTTTTTTTTTTTTTTTTTTTTTTTCTTTTTTAGTTCCTCCCTCATGCTTTTATTCCTCTGGATATGCAAGCACATAAATTTTAAAGCTCCTTATAATACCACAAATATACGAGTCTTCTGGCTTAAGTCTATTTTTCTCTATCATTCTGTTGGGTAATTTCTATTGTTTTGTTATAAGGTTAATCATCTTTTCCATCTTTTTAATTTGAATTAAAATATTGAATATTTTAGTTAAGCTGTTAAACTTCTTTTTAGTTATAAATTTTATTTGGTTCTTTTTCATAACTTCTATTTATTTACTGAGAATTTCTATTTATTTTTGAATCATTCATTTTTTAATTTCTTTCAAGCATATGTATTATTTCTTCCTAAGGCATTGTTATTATGGATTCTTTAAAAGAGTTGTCAGATAATTCTAAAGTCACTATTGCTTCAGTGTTGTAATCTATTGTTTTCATTCAACATGAGATCTTTCAGCGTCTTTGAAATATAGCTTGCTTTGATTTACTGAAACCTGGATATTGTATTATGCTATGAGACTCTGGATCTTAATTAAATTCCTGCTTCAGCTTACTCCTCTGACACTGTGCTGGCACAGAAGGACTTGGCAGTGCTTCATTTCTGTCAGGTGCATACCAACATCCATGTGGCTTTTACTGATACCTGAAGAAAGACTTCCTACTGCTGACTAATGCTGAGAGTTCTGTGTCCGCATTAGGTCCCAGTGGCACTTCCCTTCAGGTGCTGTAGCTGTGCTCTGCATCTTCCTCATTTTCATAAATGTTTAAGAAGACACCTTGGTTTGAAATTCCTAAGTATACATTTAGCTTCCTCTGACTCCGTCAACAAAGAGAAGGGACAGACGGCACTCTGTTACTGCCAGGTGAAGAGGAAATTTCTAGCTCCCCATTATGTTTTTCATTGCAATGGAATGTAAGCTCTTATTGGTTCTAACAGGGATGAATATTGTTACTCCTGATGTAGTCTTCTTGAACATCACCCCATCTGTGGGTACCCAGGTGTATCAAGACCAAGGCTGGATTCTAGGCTGTTCATTTGATCTTTGCTAGGAGCAGAGGTAAGACTACAGACTTCTCTGGAGTATTTTACAGAAACATGAAAAATATTGCTTAAAAGTTTTTCTCTTGCTACTGTGGTTTTATTTTTAGACTAGAAAAAGCCAGCTTTAAAAAAAAAGCAAGAGAGAGAGGATAGTAAAAGTAAATACTATAAAAATAGTAAAAAAAATTTAAAAACAAAACAAAACTAATTCAAAAATGATTGTTACTTTACATATTGTCTTCACATTTTTGTTCAGATTACCAGGTATAAGCAAGCAAAGTTGGTCAATAATTTTTTAAAAATTAAGAAAGAGAGAGAAAAAAGAATTAACTGCTCCTTTTCGTAGACCAGCAGAAATCATTGCTTTCTTTTTGTGCCTGTTGGTGCCTCTGAGTTGCTGATCCCTCTCTCCAAGTCTGGAGTTCATGAAACAAAAACAAAATCTGGGGAACGAACCCTCATGGCATTCCTCGGGTCCTCAAGTTTTTATGCGACATGCTTTGTTATTTCCAGCTTTAATATTCTTAGGCTTTTGGGCTGGCCAAATAGCTCAGCTATGCAGGGACTGGGAGTTGGATCCCTGGGCCTGCCCTGCTGGCCCCACCCCTGGGGCGCCCTGAAATGCAATTGAGACCAGCGGGGGTGGTAGGTGCCTGCAATCCCAGCTCTTGAGAGGCTGTAAATAGGAGGGTCACTTTGAGTCCAATGTAGTAGTGACACCCTCAACACCCCGTAGACCCTTCCCTAAAATAATAATAATAATAATAATAATATGCTTTTTGTGTATAATATCCAGAATTTTTAGTTTTATTTAGCAAAAGAAAGTTTATTTCATTTTCTTGAAAGTGAGATTTCTCTCTGTAACTTAAAAGCTAAATTAAATTTTCTCCTCTTAGTGATGTTTCTAATTTCTCAAGTTATACTAGGCTGTAGAAAACTGAGAAGTTGGGACTTTGTTTAAACCTTTGAATCACACAGCCCTTCATTTGGATTATGCTTCCTCAGCTTTTTTTTTTTCACTTTTAAAGTGAAGACAAAATTATATACCTAGCAGGATACTAAAGAAAATGAAATGAAATTATGAATGAAGAATTTGGCAAAGTTCCCCACATATAGTCAATCAAAAATGACAGCTGTTAGTACTTTCATAATTATCAATCACAGATATTTTTTACTGCAAAGCCATGTGAACTTATAATTCATTTAAAAAATATAGCGAAAAGCTACCATCTAAGCCATAACAGTATTATTGGCTTAGGATAGGAATTTATGGAATATATATTAGTAACCTTGAATCAGAGTTGGACGGAAAAAAATAAGCAAAATTTTAGAGGCAATTCTTAATTATAATGATCATTTTAGAATCCCACAGAAGTTCCAGTCAGAGGATCAGAGTAAACCAAGATAGCTCACACATTCAGTCTTTTGACAAATGACTCCATCCATCCTGAAAGGATTCTGCTATCATATTGAAAATATATTATATTATAACAAAAAGGGAAATGTCAAAACTGTTCCCCAGATTTGAGGAGTGCCATATCACGTCTCGATCGGCCTGTCGTTTTTTTTTTTTATCAAATCTCTGAATATTGACTAGTCTTCTGTCCCAGTAAGTGTATTTCTTTTCAAGACAGAGAATGTCCTAAAGACATGACTATTTATGAAATTTGAAGGTTTACTCTTTTCTACTGAAAAGCCTTGTGCCCTTATCCTATTCAATCTATCAGGCTCAGAAACCAATATTGTAAAACACAGACCTTAAGAAGGCCATCGGAAAGTTGATAGGCTGTCAAGGACTTTGTGCTCTGCCCAACCCTGCTCAGAACAAAGCTAAAGAATGTCCCTATTTACTTTCTAAGCTAAGAAAAAAATATTAAAATTGTGACTGAAGTTTTGAATAGTTCATGTAATAATATTTGAATTACAGTGGTTATCAATATAGTTAATTTCTTTCTTTTTTTCTGGTCACTTGGGACTGAACAGAAAAATTCTTTATTTACTATATACTATAGTATTTTTTCCTCATTATGCAATGGAATTCTATATCACAGAATTCAACATTTATCTGAGGAATAAGGATCAGTAACAGTGAAGTTCTTATCATCCAAGACTCTATAAAAGGAGGAGCTTTTCGATATCACTTTCTCCCAGGACATATTTGGTGGGCACCTCCTATTGCATTTTCACACCACTTCCCCCTTTGGGTCTGTCTTATAACTTCACTTGGAGGTGAGAATTATTATCTTCTTTTAAGAGATGAGCTAGAGTTGGAATTTCTACTTAGGTATCTCGCTGTTTAAGTCCTAAGTGTTCCTTACTCCTTTAAAACCTGAAACTTCCTGAGCTATTTTTCTTCATTTTTTGTTTCAGGCCAGATTTCTCATCAGCCAAATTGATGATGTGTTCAAAGAGATATTGAAAGGAGCACAGTGCATCCCTGTGGCTAGCAAGGCAAACAGCAGGAATCAAAGCTCGAGATTTCAAGGAAAAGCAAATCTTAGTGGGTGTCTCATAAACACATGGAGTATGTTATCCCAAATTATGATCATGCAGACTAAAGAGACATTTCCTCTTTAGGCTATTCAGTTCCTTTCACTTTTTTGTTTCTGTGTAGCATGTATATTATGTGGGCTGTGCATGCATGGATTTTACAGTGAGATTTTTAAAAGCTGTTTCTATATTTCAAGCAAGCACATTTTATGAGCATAATTTTGTTTAACTCTCACAATAACCTAAGATCAGTGTCAGCAATTGTCAGCTTTCTATATATAAGGACATGTATCATGATTACTAGTTTAAAGCCAGCATTCCATTTAGAGTACCACACGTGAAGCCTGGGTACCTATCTGATTGCTACATTTCTATCATTGATTGATTTCTTTCTTTCTAAAGGAAAAGATGAAGCAAGCATGATTGTTGGAGAGTCTAATAAAATTAAAGAAAGCTTAGCACACATGTTTGGTGTAACTGATTATTAATGACAGCTCTTTCTCTTCAATTCTTATGTTGGCTAACTAAGCCCAGGGTGGAAGCATATTTCCCTAAGGAGATATACTTTAAGGTACCTTCAAGGTGTTTTGCATTGGGCTTTGTCTTGTTTTCTTTGAACAGAAACTATGCAGGCAGTCTTAGGCTAGACTCTCAGAATTCCTTTTATCTTTTATTAGAATGTATCCTTTCAATCAATGCAATTTACTAATTTCCTACTAACAAGCTATACTGGGTATTAGTTCTTTCATACATTTTTCATTGGATATTTTTTATCTGCTTGTCAAAACAAATAGGCATTCCTTACTTCTTTCAAAGACAGAATGAAAGACAGAATGACTTTCCTGTGTATAACATCGAGAGCAACACAGTAGAGCTGCTGTGATTTTATTTCATCTTTAACTGCATTTAAGGAAGGTCAGGAGGGACTTGGATTGCTCAATCTCGATGTTCACCACTATTTAAATGATCCTCAGGCCAGTTTATTTGAGAACTGATAAGAAATTCAGGCTCTTAATCTCACATTCCAGACCTCCTGAATCAGAATCAGTCTCTTTGCTGATTCTTCTGCACAATTTTAGTTTGATTAGGACAATTTTAGATATGCTAAGCTTCCTTAAGTAGGTTGCGTACTTTGTCAAGCTTTGAAAGTATGAAATAAGCCACAAAAGATAGTTTTATTGCTATTTCATACATTCACACCCACATAAGTCAGGCACTGGCCACTGATATTTTCCTTAAAAATGATGGGGAAAGGAGCAGCTATGATACTCCACAGTTACTTCATAGATCCATTTCCACATTATTCTTGATATTTATCATTTTTGTGCTTATGATATTTAATTATAATTTTATTTATCAAGTTGGTGAAGTTGACAGAATTTTAGAATTTAACACTAGCTGATTTTGAAAATATTCTTTATGCATTTTTCTTCACAAACTAATCAGTATTTTTCCTTTCAGATCATGGGATACAAGGGCCATCCAATTAGCTCAGTGGATTAAAGCACCTGCAAGCAGGTACAGGAGCCAAGGATTCAATCCCCAGGCCTGCCATGCTGGCTCCGCCCCTGAGGCATGCTGAGATGGCAATTGAGACTGGGTATGGTGGTGCGCCCTTGTAATCCCATCTCATTGGAGGCTGTAAATAGGCGGATCACTACGAGGGCAATCTAGTAGTGAGACCCTGAACACCTTGTAGACTCTTCCCTAAAATACACAAAAAAAAAAGTAGAAAGAAGAAAGAGAAAGAAGAAAGAAAGAAAGAAAGAAAGAAAGAAAGAAAGAAAGAAAGAAAGAAAGAAAGAAAGAAAGAAAGAAAGAAAGAAAGAAGAAAAAAGAACATGGAATACAAAGTGCTAAAGAAAAGAATGGCTTAAACAATAAAATACAATTTATTTTACCATAGCTCAGACAAAATCTAGGTCCATATGTGTAGGCAACTGAGTCAGATAGAAACATTCTAGATAGTTAGATTTGAGGGCTAGATTCTCAAAGTAGCTAGGGCAAAAGAGATGCCTTGCAGCTGTGGGGAGACCAGGGCCTCCTGTGGTCTAGACCAAAAGACAGAAGATACAATAAATGCAGTTACATATTCCCTAAAAATAAACATTCGGATTTGGTTCAATCACCATGAGAAAGCCAGGAAGAGCCATTAACCCAGCTTCTTATAGGAAAAGCCCCTGTTGTGTATTCATGCCCACATGCAACATGGCTTTCTTCCCCATTTGATTCTGATTTAATCAACTATGCCTGAGCAATTATACTTATAATCTTACTGAATGATCATAGTTTTGTCCCAAATCATATCCACCTTGTGATTTTCAATTTTCCTCATTCTGAACCTGCTTCACCTAGTGGATTTACTGTATAAAAATCCTTTTAAAAAAGGCAGGGTACTTGGCAACATATTCTGGACCTGCTCTCCCTCCCTCAGACAAAGTTTTCTTTCCCCCAACAAGTAAGTTCTTCTCTTAACTGCTGTTATTCCTAAATTTCATTCTTTGACATTAAGAACACAAATCTGTAGCAGATATATAGCAGGTTGGGAGTTTCTTTCCCCTCTACAAATTAGATTAAAAAAGACAAATTAAAATTCAAAGAATCACAGAGGACAGAAATATTCAAGTTGGAAGTAAGCCGCATACATATTTGCTTTAAGAATTTCTGATAAAAAATAACACAGGGTCCAGGGAGATGGCTCAGTGGAATAAGCACTTTCCTGGCAAGTGCAAGGACCTGAGTTCAAATCCCTGGTTCCACAAAAAAATTAATAAATAACACAGGGTGATTAAAATGGCTAACCTAAAGACACACAACACATAGGTAATTAATTTGATTGTTTAGACTAACAGTGCTATAGTTATAGCTACTCCTTCACTTTCAGACTACCTTTTTCACTTATCTAGAATGCAAATTTCATTACAGTATAAGGCTGAAGTATCAAATAACAAATGGACAGCTACAACATTAAGTCAAACCAAAGTACTGGTTAGCAAAATTTCCTTCCTTTTTAGTTTCTTATTTTTGCTCAGGTTGTTATTGTCTTTGTCAACTTTTCATTTTACACTTCTGTGTACTTTGCTTTTCTTTCTGGGTGTAATTCTAAATTTGTTCTTCATCTCTTTCAAAATCTTTCAAAGAGATTTGTGCAGCACATATGAATGAAACAATTATATCAGGCAAGAAGAAAGTTACAATACTTCTTTAAGAATCAGTACTATTAAGTATGCTCAGTTTTGATTGCAGCATTAAGTGCAGACTCTGGAATATGCTTTTTATGTATTTTGTTTTTCAGAAGATAAGAAAGAATAGTGAATATTGAGTTTTCTAATGACTTATGTTAAATCAGATTAAATTTGGCATAAGAAACATTCAGTACTTGCATATACAACTTCTCTTGCAAGACACTACAACTAATTCATTTCTTTTTTTTGACAAATCCTTGGATTTAACTCAGGCTCTTGTGCTTGCCAGGGAAGTGCTTATTCTACTGAGCCATCTCCTCAACCCCTCATTTCTTAAATAAACTGCAAACTTAATTTTAAAATGTGCCTTTATAACAAATAGCTAATTTTCAATGAATAATAATAGCACCTGACTTAAGTCAAACTAGGTTCAAATAAACCCAGTGCTGAATTAAAACAATGACATTGTCCTTCTAGCTCAGATTTTTTCCCCCATATGTTTCATTCTAGAAATCTATACATACAGCAGCCCCAGAATCTTCTGGAAACTGCTCTCGTTGTAGGAACCACACATGTGTGTTCCTAGCAAAACTGAACTCTCATATTTACCTTGTCTGAAATTTTTTCTTCAACACTATCAAAATTGTAAATCAATTTTCAAAGATGATTTTCTTTTGTTCTCATTGTAGCTGTCTTCTACAGAATAGATACATTCCTTTTGTGACAATTTTTTTGTTGTTGGTTGGTTTTCTTTTATGTCATCTCTCTGCTAAAACATTTCCACTGTTATAGATTAAAGACATGATAGTAATATAGGGGATGAAACTCCCAACCTGAAAGGTACTTTACTGAGTTTGTGTTCTCTAAAACCAAAGAATGAATTTTAGGATCAATGAATTATAACAGCAGAATATATTTATTGGGGAAAGATAACTTCTGCCTGAGAGAGAGACAGAAGCAGTTACTGAGTGGGTTGCCTGGGAGGCTGCCTTTTCTAGAGATTTTTTTTATAAGGTGAGATGGGTCTAAGGTAGAAAACATGGAAATCACAAAGTAGGCATGAGATGCCTACAAAATTACAAGCACTATTTCTCAGGTAAAATTGATTAAATCCAGGACCAAATGGGG
The DNA here is from genome assembly GCA_004027165.1 of Ctenomys sociabilis. Classification (NCBI taxonomy): domain Eukaryota; kingdom Metazoa; phylum Chordata; class Mammalia; order Rodentia; family Ctenomyidae; genus Ctenomys; species Ctenomys sociabilis. Next base: position 8,919 of record PVKA01015300.1, read on the forward strand.
AAGCAAGTCATTTAGCAAGTAGACACAAATACCCAGCAGGGGCTTTTCCTATAGTAGTTGGGTCGGAGACTCTCTTCCCCTACAAAGTGATTGATATCCATTTAGAGCCTCAATCCCTGATGCCCATCCCTAGGGAAGTCTGTGGCTGCATTTGTTTACTCTTCTGTCTTGAAGTCTGGCTCACAGCAGGAGTGTCTGTCTCTCCTAAAGTTAAAGGTCATCTCCTCTTCGATATATTATCTCCTGGAGGGTTTAGCCCTATCTGACTGCCTGTAATATTTTTATCTAATTTAGCTGCCTACAGCAGTAGCTTTTTTAGAACAGTGACTGAAATCTGTGTCAAGATTTAGATATGGATATTAATGAATCCTGAGTACATCAAGAAATACAGACTGTCAGTTTCCACTGATAATTACCCAGAAGTACTGAGCAAAACAATTTGTAATAGTTCAAATTTCTTTGACAGAAATTGAAGCCTTATGCATTTAGACAATATGTAGAAATAAACCAAAGTAGAGCCAGCCAATCAAACCTCAAATATTTCATGGAGTGATTTTCTTAATTACTTGAAAAATATTCTACCAGAACCAGAAATTTTTTGGTTGAAAGATAACCCTGAATTACATTTAAAAGTAAACATTACAAAAACAAACCATGGAATGCAAATAAAGGGAATGTGTGTGTGTGTGTGTGTGTGTGTGTGTGTGTGTGTTTCTGTGTGTAAATCGCTAGGCACAGGGTATGAAAGATGATCTTGAATTATTATCCAAGTTGTTTTTGCTTCTAGTTGTACTACTGTAGTCTGTACTAATTTGAAATTTTTGGACTTCTATTCAAAAACACTCTGGTTTCCAAGCACTGATATTCAAAGATACTTTTTAGTGACATTTATGATAAATTGTGTGCATAAACACTTTGCATGTTCTGATTTAATTAGGCCATTCAATACTTTTTTAATACCACTGAGTCGTTCCCCCAGGACTTTGATTGCTCGAAAATATCTTTGATTCATTTACATTTCCTGATTCAGGAGACCATGAGGCTGTTTTCTGAGCCCCTACCAAATTCCTGATCCTAACCCCTAGGAATATAGCAATAAATAAGATAAATGTGCTCCTTGCCTTCACTGAGCTTGGAATCCGTTGGCTAAAACATATTTTTGAGGATGTAATTATAAGAATAATAAATTTGACAAAGAACTTTAAGGCATAATTCAAATGTAAATATTTCATATGATAAAATGTGAACATATGAGAAATTCATACATAATGAGTTAATTAATGATGAGACCAGAAATATCAAAAGTGATTCAAATGAAAATTTAATTTAGAGAGATTTATAATCCTTCTACCCCAAAATTATTTTATTACTATAAACAATAATCATTTGCACTTATATTGCTATCAGATTGAAGTTATCTTCTATCTCAAGCAGTTATAAATTTTTCCTCTAGTCAAGCAGTAAGAAGGAAATACCTGACTGTGAAATCAGATAATCCCTAAAGGTTCATTCAGTTTGGCCGGCACTTCTCTAAACACAAACCCAGTGAACTATTTTTCCCAGTTCTAAGTCTCTGAAATTTGTCTCAGTAATGTAGAAAGGAGCAACCTACAGCACAGTTGGTAGTATTGGGCCAAAAAGACACCCACATAGTTCTCCAAACCTCAGGTAAAAGTAATTATAACAGTGTTGCAAAACAATGTAGACAGTGATAAGTAGAGTATTGTTTTTAGAATGTGTCCCCTTGCTTAATCTTCAAAAATCCCTGGTTTTCTCTGACGTGGTGAACTAACACAATTTTGTGTAAATAGTCCTTATCTAAAAACAGGTTACTCATTTTTTTCAACTGTATGTTTTATGACAGTGAATTGTATGTGGCAACTTGCCTGAGCCATAGAGTACTAAGTCAAAAAGCATTCTGGATGTTGCTGAGAAGTCTGAACATTTAAACTGATACAGATTTTAATAAGATTTCATTTCTTAATGTAGGTGGGAATCCTCCTATCTACCCAGGCCCAGCCAGAGCACAATGCTAAGAGCCTTCTAAATAAGAAAGAATTTTCTGCCTGCTTTCCTTAATGTGGATCAATGGTTTCTTCTGTCTTGAACTTTGATTCAAAGTTCTTATTATTTTGTTTTTTCTTTAAATGAATCTTGCATGTTTATATCTGGCAATCTGAACAACTAGCTTGAAGATACCATCGTGTAATATAGCAACCATTGTTGAATTCCTGTTACTTCATTTAGTGAAATTTTGTACTGTTTCTAAACCTGTTTTCTTCTATCACAATTTTGTTTTTGTTTTTTAAATTGGTACTTTGGAAGTGTTCTGCCTCTGAAGTCTACATTGTCTTTCTCAGGCTTTGGCTCCAATGACCTTATTAGCTCTGTTTGACTTCTCCCTAGGGGACTGTCAATCTTGAAGCTTGTCAGGCTGTACAATCGCATGAACCAAATTTTTCCATAAATATTTTTCTATTGTTTTTTCTTAATTTGAAGAAGTCAGGAACACTTACTACTTCAAGTAAATTATTTGTTTTGTGTATTGCATGTAATATAAAGTTATAAAATGTGTGAATTTCTTCTCATTTGTGTAGAATACAGCTGCCAGAATGCTCATGTATTTATGAATTACTAATTCATCTGTCATTTGGCAAAATTAACACCTTATTATGTACTATGATGAGAAATGGTACAAAACAAAAATCTAGAAAAATATACATATTTCAGAAATATTAGAGAAAATATTGTGTGCCTCTACTGGAAGATAGAAGAGTATGTGATCACAAGAATATCATGATCTTTGATATAATTCAGGTATAAGAAACAAGATATGTAAATGGCTACACTCTCTTAATTCACTGATAAGAGACATCTGCTATAATAATGTCTGTAAGTATAATATCATGTATGCACCTTCTATGATACCAAAACATTATGAAAACAGTTTGCAATGTATTAATTTATCGAATCCATCCTGTTGTTATCTTAAAACTGTCTCATTGATATTTGTACTTCAACAAAATAAAAAATAAATAAAAAGAGAATAACTACTATGAAGACAAAAAAAAAGAATATCATGCATTTTGCCTCTTGGCCTAGTGAAATCAAGATTTTCAGTCATAGAAACATAGGCTTTCTTTCTGGCTTTCTTGTTTTATAGTTGAATAATCACAAAAAGGTTGTTTAAAGTCTGTAAACCTCAGAGTACTCATCTGTAAAATGGACTACAAAATACTTCATTGAGGGCATGAGGGTTGCAAAATTTAACAATGATAAAGAGTAAAGCATTTGTTCCTGAATGACATTCTTTCAGTGTTGCGAGAAAAATAGTGATTTCCCCATTTTATGTCATTATTAAGCATTATATTTTGAGTATATTCAAAATAGGTTGCAGATATATGACCTGAATAATGTTGAATTATGTAGAGTTAGAGGAATAGCTATCAATGACATTGGGTTTTGAAGCAAAGGAGGTAGCCATCCTTTGTGATACATTGTTTCTTATAGTTTTAGGTATAGGAGAAAACTAAAGAATTAAAAATGTAAAATCAAAGCTCCAAGTACTGATTCGTGGTATTATACCCAGACAGGCGGATATTATTTATTTCTTCACTTTGTTTTAAATGAGGTTATGGCTATTTCCACTATGGGCAGTAGGTTTCAGGCCATTTATATCTCAACAAGGAAAAAGTAACTTATTAGCTTGTTTGCTTGCTTGTTTCCCTTGCTTTTCTTCCCTTCTTTCCTTCCTTCCTTCCTTCTTTCCTTCCTTCCTTCCTTCCTTCCCACCCTCCCTCATTCCCTCCAACCATCTCTTCTTCCCTCCCTTTATTTATTTATTTCTTTGGTTCCATTTGTTCCATTTTTCTTTTTTGGGTGGGGCAAAAAGTTTTATTTCAAATGAACTTTAGATTAATATAACTTTGATATGCAATGTACTATGCCCATTCAAGTGTCAATTTAGTGAATATTAACTATGAATCCACCAACATAATCAAAAGCTCACTGAAAATATGGACTATTTCTGTCTTCCTCAAAGCCTCCATATATATCTCTGCGTAACCAAACTACTGGCATACTGTCTCTGACTCTAGAAAAGTTTTGTTTCACAATTTCATATAAATTTCACAGTCATCCCACACTATCTACAAAGGATTAGTTCCAGATTCCTTGCAGATATAAAAATCTGTAGATGCTCAAATCTTTTATATAAAGTATCGTGGGAGTTCCACATAGCTATGCATATTCTTCTGAATACTTGAAATTATCTCTAGATGCTTATAGTACCTCATACAATGTAAATGAGATGTAAGTTTTTGCAGCACATTTTTAAGGGAGTGATAACAGGAAAAAATTTATCCATACATAACACAGACACCATATTTTTCTGAACTTTTCAATCTATTGTTTGAATCCATGAATAAAAAACCTTTCTTAAAAAATTTATTCATGTGACTAGATGTCTCTTAAAACTGTCTCTCTCCTTGTTCAAGTGGGGGGCAGGGGACAAGAAGGAAGGGAAGGGCCGGAGAGATGGCTCAGTGGAGTAAGTGCTTCCCTGGCAAGTGCAAGGATCTGAGTTCAATCCCTGGTTCAGCCAAAAAAAAGGAAGGAAGGGAAAATAAATTTAAAGAAAAATAACCAAAAAAGACATTGTATAAATGGGGAGGGGAAGAAGGATTAGAAATTCCCCACGTTGAATGTGATCATTATGCACTATAGACAGGTGCTAATAATTTTTTTAACAAATGAAATTCCTCTTTTGACTGGTCTGTGTATGTGTATCACTGTTTTTTTTTTCCCCATTCTCTTTGGATGGATATATGGTTTATTCATTTGATTTACCTATCACTTTTAGTCTGTGACCTTGGACAATTAATCTATTAGTTTGAGTAACATACTTCTAAGTTGCTGAGAATTTTCTGTGTATGTAATCAAATTTCTTGACAATATAGACATTCTTCTTTTTTCTCCAAGGCTATGTGCTTTTTAATTTCTTGAGTTTGTCACATTCACTGGCTAGGCCTTTTAGCACAATGTTGACTAGCAGAGTTAAAGTAAGAGATCATTACCTGGTTCACCATCTTAGGTTAAAAGGACTTAGTTTTGTACTAACAATATGTTAGTCATAGGTTTTTATTTTTTTTTAAATTTAAATGGATGTTCTCTGTCAACTTGAGAATTCTTTTCTCTTTTTTAAACAATAACCCACAAACTTTGTACCAACTCAGAATTCTATTTCTTTATTACTATTTTGCAGCAACATGTATCTTTAATGCAGATTGAATTTTATTAAATACTTTTCTGAATCTATTGAGAACATATATATTTTTCTTACTTGTTTCATTGATGTGGCTTGAATACCTTAAGTGCTTCTTTCTTTCTTTCTTTCTTTCTTTCTTTCTTTCTTTCTTTCTTTCTTTCTTTCTTTCTTTCTTTCTTTCTTTCTTTCTGTGGCCATCTCAGCCCACCCTGGGGCCAGTGCTGGTGTGGCAGATGGTGCTAGGGATCAAACCACAGTACCTGCTCGCTCGGCTAAGCTTGCCTAAGCAGGCCCTTTAGAACACCGACCCCTTCAGTGTTTTCTAAGTGATATAAAACTTGCATTTCTTAAATAAACTTTCCTTGATCATGATGAATTATTAATTTTATATAATTATAAATTGAAGTTGTTAATTTTGTTAATTTGGGGAAATATGTTCATGAAGGATATGAACTTACTTTTTTTTAAGGTCAGACCTAATAGAAAATCAAAAGTTCTGTCCCCAAATGAAACTGTGGATTCCAGCTTCTGCCTCTTCTCTTTTGCTTCTCCTCAAAATGCCTGTGGCTTTGCTCTCCCACACACTCCCAGGACCATGTGCTGCCCACATAGGAACAGCAAATCCTGGGCTGGAACCTTAAAAACTGAGAACCAAACTAACCAAAAACCTTATATTTACAAGGTTATTACAACAAATATGTGTTATAATATCATAAAGTTGACCAATACAATGGTGCTTTGCTTTCCACTGTTCCCTATTTTCTGAATTATCTGTTTCATGCAATTTGCCCACTGTTCTCCATGTTTGCATCAAGAGATAAAGTAGTGTTGGTTAAAATAGCCTGTCTGAAAATTAGCTATTTTTCCAAAGCTAAATTTAGGTTCCACAGAGATGTTCATAGAAATGGTGTTAAGACCAGGTGGCTCAGAACAAGATGAAACCACTGGTGCATGGGTTGCCTTGATCATATTATCTACCCAAAGAAGTCACAGAACAGATCAATAACTGATCGTCAATTTATTTGGTTCCACCACAGAAGAGATGTGACATATTTTCTCATAAAGCATAAAGCAAAAATTGTTAATAGCATTTTAATATATGGCTTCTTTAAGAAAAAGACATAAAAGTAGCTCTTGTGTGAGGGATCCAAAAACTTACCTTTTATAACACACACACACACACACACACACACACACACACACACACAAACATACCCTCAGGAAATTATAAAAGTTTCCCAAGAAAGGAAAATATAATGTTGCATTTCTGAAGATACTCATTACTATAAGTACATTTTACAACATATGTATATGTGTAATAAATACATATACATACAAACTGGAATCCTGTAGTTAGCAATCATAGTGTAATTGTTAACTATTGTTCCTGTAATATGAGTGATGGAGACACTGAAACTAATCTACTGAGATTCATGCCTGTGCATGAATGCTTATAACAAAGGTCACCGACTGCTTGGTCTTCATCCTGCACCATCCTTGTCATAATGCATAAACAGTGTCATGAGTTATGTGCACAAAAGGCTCCTGGAATATGTCTACCCAAGATTGGTAGCTGTCATTCATTTAATTAACCTGTGCATTTATTTTCAAGAAAATTCCACCTTTGAGATATTATTGAACTCTAGGGAAGCAACAAGGAAGAACCCAGCCTTCGTGTCAGGCAACGTGCTGCAAGTCTTCATTTCATCACTTCTGGCCACGCAGGTAGAACTTGCCTGAACACTGGTTTCTGTAGCTGATAACCATGAAGAAGAAGAATGACAAACACACAGAGCTTGTTTTGGTGATAGTAATGATTAATAAACATATAGGTGCCTAAAAGATATTAGATAAATTAAATATGTTCTGTAAAAAAGCTTAAAAATAGCCAGTATTCATTGAGTGTCCAACATGTATTGAACGGTAACGTATTCTTTTCAATTCAGAAATATTTTAAATGCAATTTAATGCAAAGTTAGTTTTTTTAAAACATGGCATTTAAAAATGAAGAAAAAGAAGCAACACTGACGCGGTGGAGCAGTGCAGGAGCCTGGGCTCCCTGTGCGACCCTTGCCTTAGTGTGACTCAGCTTTGAGAACAGACAGTGCTGTATACCTGGCTTGGGTCCTGCAGTTGACCTGCCTTATACAGGCACCAGGACGGTTTCAGTTTGCAGTTGTTTTGAGTGACTGAAAATACTGGAACCTGACAATGAATCAAAGCACAAACTTCAGAGGAGACCATTTGGAGGAACACTAGCCCCTCTCCTTCCTGCCTCTTCCTCAACACAGAATAACTAGATAATTTTGCTAGCTCCACTCCTCTTCCCTCACCCATTCTCCTCCCTCTCTTCCTGGAGAGCTCACAGTGTGGCCACACTCACCTGCACTCAGCTGGCTTTTGAGGTGACTGCGCTGGTTTTACCATATTCAGAAGGAAACTGCCATTGCATGTACTATTCCGTCCTGTGTTCCAGTGGCACAAGGGTAACTGTTGTCTTACTGAATTATTCATTCACAATTTGAAATGATGCACTTCCTTCACAAATATGAAACATTATAACTGCCGATTACAGCTATGAACAACAATAGGAATCTTGATGTGGTTTATTTAAAGGAGAAAAAAAAAAACATTGCAAAAGTTGCTACCAGTTCAAAGGTAAACGGTGGCATTTTTATCCTTGGTGATCCATTTGCAACTTACAGAAATTGACTTCTAAGCTGACATTCAGCACCGAGGCTGTCATCCACTCGCCACTGAACTGCAACATGTGGGGGGCAGAGCGTCAAGGAGAAACCCAAGTTCAAGCAGAGTGGGCTGTGCTTGATGGTCACGCAGATTCCCTCTCCCTGAGGCACTGTTCAGCGTTGCTTGTGTGGTGACAAAAGCGAAATGTGGGTTTTATTCTGCAATATCTAAAGATAAACCCTCAAATTATTTGTGATCAAGATGGCATTGCACATGCCTTTCATCAGAATCATTATCAAACAGCACGAAACGTTTCTCTTTTCTTCATGGGCTTCACAAGTTGACTCGAATGAATTATTTAAAATATTTCAAAGACTCATTTCTTACTGTAAGGATAACTTACATTCCTTTGACATCAAAAGTTATTATTTCGTTCCCCAAATACAACAGAAGTACTTACTAAGTATCACACACATTACATCATTCTCATGTGGAACTTTTTAAGCATTGGCATAAGATCTATGATAATTTATCTATGCTACGAGAGAGGATGTTAAGTGTTCTTATCACAAAAATAAATACATGAGGTAATGCATGATTAGATTTAGTCATTCCACAATGTATATGAAAGCTTCATTGCTGTACATTATAAAAACATACAATATTCATAGAAATATTTACAAAGAACCAAATAATAATAATAATGGTTGTGCACACCATTCTACCCTATATTTGCTGAGTGAGGGAATGAGTCAGTTTTTTTGAACAATTAAAAGTTTTTCTCTCTACTGTTCTTTTTAATCCCTACCTTTCCCACTTCCTTCTGCTGACGGTACAAACAGTTTCTGCAGAGATTGGGTGGAATTGAAGAGGAAAACTGAAGCCAGAAAACTATCAGATCATGTTCAATGCTTGATATTTAGAAAACAAGATTATTATTTTGTATTATAAAGTGACGCCTCATAATGCAGGTTAGTCTTGGCATGTTTGTGAAGTATACTTCAGAAATGATAGAAAATTAATACATTTAACCCACAGTGCTCCTGGAAGGACAATGAGTAAAATCAGTAGGTCAGACAAGTCTAAGCAACAAGGAGGGGCTGGGGAGATGACTTCCCTGGCAGGCACAAGGGCCTGAGTTCAATCCCCAACTCTGCCAAAAAAAAAAAAGCAACAAGGAGTCAAGTAATGCCTTTGTATACATGGAATATTACTTGAAACCATAGACACATAGTTTTACAACTTAGTTCAAGGTTATATGATGGATTTAAAATTGAATGATTGGGTTGGCGAGATAGCTCAGCAGAATAAGCACCTGCTTAAGCAAGCACAGGTCCCCAGGTTCAATCACCAGCACCACATGCCATTCTGGCTACACACCTGGATGCACTGAACCAGCCACCAAGACCAGGTATGGTCTCCCAGTTCTGGGGAGGCTGAAAACAGGAGGATCACATGGAGTACAAAATACTTAAATAATAAACAAACAAACAAATAAATAAATAAAACTGAATGACCAAATTTTGAGTGTCTGATGAACATAAAAATGAGTGTAGTTATTTTACTTACAATCATAAAAATTTTCCTGTAAACAAAAAACAATTAGACGGAGCTGGGGAAATAGCTCAGTAGAATAAGTGTTTGCCTGGCAAGTGCAAGAAACTGGTCTGGCAAAAAAAATTAGGACTGTGTAAACATGTATTTTTCTCAGGGAAAATATAAGACATGGCAGTGTAAAGCATACAAGCCTTCTAATTGATGGGAGTGTGTCCCAATCCTGTCTCCTCATTAGGGAATGATGTTCAACCTACCATAATGTTTGATTTGAAATCAAAGTTCACATATGGCTACTTACTGGGCAGAGTAAGTACATACTTGGAATTGAGAAATGTTGCAGTATACTAAAAATTCAAGTCCTGACTGGGCAACTTGCACACTTACTGAGAACCTTTCTCAAAAGTAAAAAATGAGAAGTCTGGAGATAAAGCCCAGTGTGAAGATCCCCTTCAATTCTCAGTACCACAAAGGTGTCTGCATGTGTGTCAGGGGAATTCTGTTTTAATTATTATTATATATTTGCTACAGGATCTCACTACAAAACTTGGACTCACAGTGACCCTCCTGTTCTCAGCTTCCGCAGCACACGGAATGACATGTGTGCACCACCACTCTCGGACTCAAGAACCAGCTCAGCACTGTCCAGGGGTGGGGCTGATGCAGCATGTGACGTGGGGGATCAAACCCCAGTCCATGGGCCTGTCTAAGCAAGTCCCCAGTCCAGTGATGTGTCCTGCTGGCCCTAAGAGGAGGAGTATTAGCTTGGCATTTAACACTGCGGGGACTCAATGTTTGGAAATTTTTCCTTTGAAAAATTAAATTATATTTTAAATTCTTATGTGTATGTAAGAAGGAAGAGGGAGAGACACACAGAGGAAAAAAGAGGGAGATAGAGACAGAGAAAGTGAGAGAGAGAGAGAAAGAGAGAGATCATATTACCCTTCACTATTAAATTTTCCTGTTTTTCAAAAATATAGAGAATATGAACATATACTTTAAAAAATCTAAATAGAACATTAACTCTTATAAATGTTTCATGGTTGCACTTGACATATAGCTGGATAAAAGGGGAAAATGTTTTTTAAAAAGAGAAACTTCCATCCACTGATGTGTCTACGGTGAGTACAAGTTTTGAGCTTGTAGTTGGAAATTCTACTGATAAATGTATTTTTCAGTATCAGTTGTTTTTACATTTTTTTGCCTGTTGGAGATGGAATCGCACTATGAGTTCAGACTGGACATAAACTCACTTTATAGCCCAAGCTGGCCAGGAACTCCAGCAATCCTCCTGTTTCAGCATCCTGAGTACTGGGATTACAGGCCCAACTTTTCAATGTCTTTTTTTGAAGCTAAACACTGTAGCACATGAAAACTGTGCAAAATTCATTTTTTAAAAAACATAAGTATTAAAAATAAACATGTTGCTTCTTTCAGTGCAAATTCAATAGCTTCAATGTTATAATTGCTTTTAAGTGCCAAGGAAGTTGGAGAAATAAAACATAAAATTACAGTGACTACTTCTCTCATGAAAAGTTGTTCTTCTAGTAACTCAATAAACAAAGGGGGCTTATATAATACTCTTCTTCTCTGAAAGATACTTATGACAAATATGTCTCTGTGATAAGAATTAATTAAGGCCAACCATCTGGTTTGAAGTGTATTTCTTTGAAATAAAAAAGGAAAAAAGTATTCTTGAATCTTTAAAAGGTAACTTTCATTAAAGATTGACAACTAAATAATATAATTTTAATTAATTTAGACAGTGATGGACCTATTTAGGAAAGAATGGAATCGTCTGACTTGGGTGAAAATAAATATCTCTTTCTGTATCTATATGAATCTGTATGTTTGTCTGCATAGTACATATAAAATATAGTAAAAGTTGTTCATCTTTGTTTATTTTATTTATTTATTTATTTGTTTGGCAGAACTGAGGCTTGAACTCAGGCCTTTGCACTTGCCAGGTAAGTGCTTATTCTACTGTGCCATCTCCCCGGCCCCCTCAACTTTGAATTTAGACTTTTAAATGCAGTATTTGAGTTTTGAAAATTTGGTGTTTGACATTAAACTTTTGTCCTTCCTTTCCTAATCTTATGTAATAGTAGGCTTATGGACACATCTACCTGTCATACCATTTCTGTCTTGACTCTCTTGAATTTTACTGCAAATTTCACAATATTATTGAAAAATCTCAATTCTCATGAAATTTTTGTTTCTTAAATTCTAAATCTTCATGATCAAGCTATGTTACCCTGCTATTCCAGGTAATGATGCTATAGTCTTTCAAACTGAAAGTAACAGGGGCCTGGTGTTGCATGGATATATTTCTATTGAATAAGTTAATTGAATAAGAACAGGATAGTTGTTTTCCAAAGTTCAGATCTTTCCCATGCTACCAAACATATCTAGATTTAAATATCTCTATGTCATTTATGACATCTTGCTAGATGTTTAAAGAATATTTAGAACAAGTCTAAAACATAACAGGTGCTCAGTCAATGGTAGATTTCAGCATCCAATGGAAAGAGAATTACAGTCATATTTCTGAATCTCAATAATGGTTTATGAAATTAGCTCATTGTGAGTAAGATGTTATTATGGCAATGACCATACATATTGTTTATTTTGCCAACACACACATGCTCTGTAATTCCAATGTAAGGTGTCCATACTTTCAGAAATGTTATTCTTTTCATATATTATATAAGTGGTTTAATTTTTGGATGTTATTAATGAAAAGCAGGTTTAATACCTGTGATAGTAAACTGTATATATCATCAACATGGCTGGCCTTGAAGTGCCAAGGTTAAACATTACTTCTGGGGCTGTTTGTGAATGTAACTCATGATCAGATATGCATTTGATTTAGTACACTTAATAGATTGTTCTCCCAGTACCAGTGGGTTTGTATACAACAGCAGACAGAAGGAGACGCTGGCTGTAGTCTATTTCCTGCCTTCCTACCTGAGCTAGGCCATCTCATCTTGCCTCCCTCAGCCTTCGCACTAGGATTCGTACTATCAAATCCTCTGGTTCTGAGACCTCTGCGACACAGATTGAGCTACTTCCCATCCCACTGGGCTTCATGGATTTTCAGTGATAGATGAAAGGACTCCACAATTATGTGAGCTAATTCCTCATAATCAATCCCTCTCTCCTCCATGTAGAGAGGTAGATACAGCCATCTATATGTGCATATACATATAGATAATAATCCTTTGGTGATTCTAGGCAATTGATTTCAGAATTCCCAGTAGAAGTTAAAGTCTGGATGCTCAAGTCCCTTTTATAAAAGAGCATAATATTTGCATATGACCTATATACTCCTGTATATTTTAAAACATTTTAAATTATTTATATCATCTAATACTATGCAAATTCTATGTAAATAATTGTCAAATTATATTAGGGAATAATGACAAGAAAAAATTATGTACATATTAAATATAGATACAATTATTTTTCTATATTTTCTATCCATTGTTGATTGTATTGTGTATGTTGAGCTCATGAGTATGAGACACATACTTATCTCCTGGTGCTTTTGTATCTCTGGAGAACTGTGACTATTACAATCTCCATTTTCATAAAGTATAAATAAGCTTTGCACATAAATGAATGTTTTAGTGTTTGGGGGATGTAATTTTAAAATTTGTATTCCAGAGAATGATAGTCCATAAACTTTAAACACTTCTCAATATCATTAATAGCACACATAATTTCTTAGACAGTCTTTTGTGATCTTAGAGTACTGTCTTTTATTGTCTACACAATTTTCTGCTAAAATGATTGATCTAACAAAGTTCTATTAAACCCGAAGATTTTGAGATTTTTGAAATCATACCCAAGTACAATAAACAAGCAAGGATTCACCTAAGTATGTGAATTATACATGGATGAAAGGGCAGGGTGCAATTCAAAACCACATTGAGATGAGCTATCAGCATTGTATCAACTAAAATCAGTTAAGAAACAGATGTTGTATTTAACAAAGATTTCATATAATAAATTTCTAACTAGTTAAGAAACAGGAATAATAGAACACAGATGATACATTTAACAAGTTTCATTTCATAAAAAGCATTTTTAACCAACTATTGATCAACTAAAGAGGAAGACAAGAACACTAAGATATCAGAATGAAATAAATCAGGAGAGGAAAAACATCAGGAGAAAAACAGCAATGCTAACCTTAAAAGAGCAAAAGAATAATTATCATTTAGAAGCTGGAAAGTAGAATCCTCTTCAACTATGTTTCTGACTTGTGGGAGGGAATGCTGGTGAGATGGTGCTGATGTGTTCAGAGAGCTCAGAGATGCACTGCCCAAGAGCCAGGGGGAGGCCAATCCCTAGGTTCTACTAACTGTCTAAGTGGGGAGGGGAAGTGATGAGACTGATTCAGCAGATGTTAGAAAATCTAGAGACCGAAATTTTATTGGGTTGACAATGACAGGAATATAAAGCAAAAATGAGAAATAAAAACCAGGATCTTACTTGGTCTACCACCTTCTGCATCCTAGCTTTCCTCTGGTAATCTTCAGCATGAAGTCTAATGGGTAACCATCTGGCACACTGTCAAGGGCCCTTTGATCTGAGGGAGTTTGATGTAATCACTTCTAAATTGTCATTACTGGCCCAGCCAAATAGCTCAGTGGCTTAAAGCATCTACAAGCAGGTGCAGGGATCCAGGGTTCAATTCCCAGCCTGCTGTGCTGGCCCTGTCCTCGGGGCATGCTGAGCCAGTGTTGGAATTTGGGTATTATGGCCCATGCCTATAATCTCAGCGCTGGAGAGACTGAAAACAAGAGGATCACTATGATTCTGAGCTGTGCAGTGAGACCCTGTACCAAATATATGAAATGAAAACAAATAATAATAGTAAAAGATTTTTTTAAAAACTAACAAAGGGATGACATAGATTGAGGAAAGAAAGAAGCACAGAAAAAAATGAAGATTTAGAGAGATTCTGTCTCCACTCCCGTCATCATCAAGGGAACAAAGAGATATAGTAAATGCTTTCAGTGTTCCACCCAACATCAGAATATTCATTCTTCTCAACTTCACGTGGGATGGTCTGTAAAACTGACCACATATGAGCCCATAGAACATGCTTTAGTAACTGTAAAGGAATTGAAATTAAATCATGCATATTATCTGATGATAGTGCAATGCAAATGAAAATTATTGACAAAAGGAAACTGAAAAGCTCTATATATACATGAAAATTAAATAATGCCCTCCTTAACCAATGAAACAGATGAAATTAAAGAAGAAATAATACCATATCTAGTTAAATTAAAATGAAAATGCAGTTATCAGAACTTGTAGGGCATAATGAAATCAGCAATCAAAGAGGAATATAAAGGCATGAATTCTCATATCTGGAAAACAGAACAAGTACAAATAAACAACCTGGAACAGGGAGATATCTCAGTAGAATAAGTGCTGCCTGGCAATTGTAGAGAAGTGAGTTCAATCCCCAGTACCACAGAAAAAAGAAAACTTGATTGAAAGTTGTTTAAGGGCTGGCCAAATAGCTCAGCAGATTAAAGCACCTACTTAGGTAGACACAGGGGTCTAGGAGTTCCATCCCTGGGCATATTGAGATTGCAATTGAGACTAGGCATGGTGGCATACACCTGTAATCTCAGCTCTTGGGAGGGCAATAATCCTCAAACTCTTTAATGAAATTAAGAGGGAAACAATTTTCCCTAACTCCTATAAACAAGTATTACCCTAGTACCAAAGCCTGAGAAAGACTCAGCAACAAAAGAAATCTACATAGACTCAAAAATCCTCAGCAAAATCTTATCAAACATAATACAGCAAATCATAAAGAAGATTACACACCATGACCAAGTGGGATTCATTCCAGGAATGTAGGGATGGTTCAATATATGTAAATCAATAAATTTATCACACAATATTGACAGAGCCAAAGAAAAAATATCACGTGACCATTTCAATCATTGCAGAAAAGCTTTTAATAATGTTCAACACTAATTCATGATAAAAACTTTCAGAAAATTAAAATAGATGTCTCAATAGACATCTGATAATAAAAACCATCCATGAAAACAAGTAGCCAACATCACACTAAATGTACAATAACTGAAATATTTCAACATACAATCAAGAACAAGACAAGAATATCCACTATCACCACTCCTTTTCAATTACCAGTGTTTTTATGGAAACATTAGAGAGAGAACTTAGACAACATAGAGAATAAAAGGAATAAGGATTGGAAAGTAAAAAGTGAAATTATCATTATTTGCAGGTGACATGATACTTTACATAGAAAACTCCAAACACTTCACTAAAAGATTTATTGATTTAATAAGAAAATTCAGTAGCATAGCTGGATATAAGTCAACACTCAGAAATCAATAGAATTTCTGTGTACAAACAACAAACACACCAAGAAAGAAATTAAAGATAACGTATTTGACAATAACATCCAAAAAAGAGAAATGCTTAGAAATCAGTCTAACAAAGGTTGTAACAGGTCTATAAAATAAAAATTACAGTACTCTGAAAAGGTAGATCTAAGAGAATTTCAGAAAATAGAAAGATATTCCTTGTTCATGGATATGAAGAATGGACATTGTAAAATGGCACACCTATAAAACTGTTCTAATTAAAATACCATCAACATACTTTTCAGATCTACAGAAAACAGTCTTAAAATCTATCTGAAACCAGAAGGGACACAGAATATTAAAGACAATCCTGGGCAACAAAGTCAAGGCAGGAGGCATCACAATTCCTGACTTAAAGTTATATCACAAGGCTATATCTCAGTATCAGCACAGTACTGGCAAAAATACACCTCAGGATCAATGTTACAGATTGGAAGATTCAGACACAACTACAAACATATTAAGCCATCTTATCTTTGACAAAGAGCCCAAATATGTTTGCTGGAAGAAAGGTAGCCTCTTTAATGAATGGTGCTGGAAAAGTAGCTTTCCACCACCACCAAAACCAAAGACTAAAACAAGACATGTCTATCACCATGTACTAAAGTCAAAATTGATCAAAGATGCAAATATTACAACAGAAACACTAAATCTACTGGAAAAGAAAGTAGGCAAAAGTCTTCAACACACAGGGGTAGACACAATGTTCACGAAGAAAAACATCTGCACAGAAAATACTTCAAAGAGTCACCAAATGGGATCTCATCTTATTAGAAAGTCTTTTCACATCAAAAAAAAAAAAAAAAAATTAGCAACAAATTGAAAAGAAAATCCACAAATTGAGAAAAAATATTAGCCACCTATCCCTTAGCCAAAGCATTTATATGTAGAACATATAAAGAATTAAATAAAAGCAGACCCTCAAAATTCAACGACCCAATCGAAAAATGGGCATCTGAGATGCCTACACATTTCTCAGATGAAGACGTACAAATAGTAAATAAATATATGTAAAAGTATTCAACCTCATTGCTCATCCAAGAAACACAAATTGAAACAACACAGATTCCATCTCATCTCATAAGGAATGGTTATCTTCAAAAAATATCAACCAACAACAAATGCCCTTAGAGCTATTGGACAAAAGAAACCCTACTTCATGGTTGGCGAAAGTGAACACTGGTACAGCCTTTGGAAATCAGTGTTAAGATTCCTCAAAATACTAGGATTAGATATCTCATTCAACCCAGTGATTCCCATTCAATGTATGATAACAGAAGAATGAAAAATATCATACCATGCTAATATATATGCACTCATGTTTACAACAGCACAATTTGTAATAGCTAAATATTAAAACCACCCACATACTCATCAATTGAGGGTGGGTAAGAAAGTTATGGTAGTTTTATACCATGGAGTCCTCAATTATCAAGAAAGATAAACTCCACCCTTGCATAGGTAATTGGATGTAACTAGAGAACATACTCATAAGTGAAATAAATCAGACTCACATATTTAACATTATATTGTCTCCCTAATGTAAGAAACTGAGAATAAATAAAACCAAAAATGTACAAAACATTCAGTAAATCTTCAAAATTGTAATTTTTAAACACAAAGAAAGAGCTTGAAAGGAAAAAACAACTGGAATGGAAGAAAAGAACAAAGAAGGAATATATATATATATTTATTTATTTATAGTTATATATAGTATAATAATTATATATATATATATATATATATATATATATATTCTAAGATAATGATAATCCCAATTTCTATTTGCAAATTGAAAGTTTTGATATTGGTTGACCAATCTTACATGCCTCTGTCTGTTATCCTGAGCAACATCTGTGAAGATAACAATATACACTATAATAACCATTATTAATTTCCTATCATTTTGATTTGAAATTTTGTATTATTTTTATTAATTTTTTAAAAATAAAATAAGAAAATGCAGAGTTCTACAACCAAAACAAATAGTGGGTATTTCCCTCTGTGTCTACACAGAACACCACCTTGCTTTTCTCAAGTAATTCTCCTTTGTCTTCATTAGATATTGTGAAGTATGGAGCTCCTGAGAATGGGTGCTGTCATTTTTATGTATAATGTAAATAACTTCCTATAGAAATCTGATTCTAATTCAGCTAGGCAAAAAATCACTGATTCCCATAATCTCACTTGAGGGACAGATCAGTGCTCTGGAGTTATTGCTATTATTAATATTAACATTTAAATTTGAGTCTGAGGCAGAGCCTTTCGCTTCTCCCCGCACGCCACGCTACCCGGAGCACCCGCCAAAAAGCCAGCTGAGCGAGTGGGAATTTTCCCGACTCTCAGCATCCAAATTCTGTGAGTGTGTGGTGAATCTGACAGAGAGTCTTTGGTTTCTCCCTGTGTGCTCTGTGCCATCAGAGCGTCAGTCCCCAAGACATCCTAGCCAGAGACCTGCCTGAGACACCCCAGAGAGTCCTGCCTGGCAACTTCCAGGAGACACTGCCCCAAGCCCGTCATGGGACTGAGGACTTTGTGACAGTCTTGGCACTTGATCCACCCCTGCCCAGCCTGGTGAGTGTGAAGGAGAGGCTCTGCGCTCCCCAGTGCTCCCTGGAGCAGGGACCTAATAGTGGGCAACCACAGACTCACCAGAAGTGCTACAGCAAAAAGGAGCTGAGCACAACAGCTAGATCCAGGCCAGGCATAAGTGGAAAAATCTCAAAATTAATAGAATGGCACAAAAATCTCATTATGTGCTAAGGTTATAACTGCACCAATGATCTACACCAAAGGCCAGAGGTCAGTGCTACACCAAATGACAAAGACAAGGAGAAAAATGCAATCTCAGGCCTTGAGTCTACCAATAAGTGCAGAGGAACTAGCTCAGCTGAACTGAATGAATTAACAGAAATGGAAGCAAAGGAACAATAGCAGAAAGGTATAGAGGAACTCAGAGCAGAATTAAAGCCTGAAAAAAAAAAAAAAAAGAATTCATTGAAATCATACCATCTAAAGTAGATAATCAATTCCAGAAATATATAAAAGAAACCCAATTTGGAAGAAACTATACAGTAAAAGAATTAATAGTTACCTCTAAAGAAGTTATTGACAAAAAAAATAGAGATCAGAAATATGATGAATTTCTGGAGAGCAATACAGAAAATAGAATGCATAAAGCAAGAGTCAAAGAGATATAGAAGAGCCAAAAATATCGATCACGAGTCTACAAAACCGTATTAGTGAAAGCGAAGACAGAAATTCAGACCTTGAGGATGCTGGTGCATCCAATGAAAAGGTGAAATAGGATCTCTTAAAAACAATGAGAATGCACAAAAAGTAATCCATCATCTGCAAAATAATGCCAAGATGAACAATGTAAGATTAATTGGCATCAATGAGAATGTAGGTGTCAATACAAATAACATGAAAAGAATATGGGCAGAAGTAATAGCAGAAAACTTCCTAAATATGAGGAAACAATCCAACATTCATGTAACCTAAGCATACAGAACACCAAATAACTTCAACCCAAGTAAAAACACACCAACACATATAATAGTCAGAAATCCAACAAAAAATACACTGAAAGCTGCTAGAGAGAAGCAGATCACATTCAAAGGAAAACCCATCAGAATTACAGCCAACTTCTGTACACAAACCATGAAGTCAAGGAGAGCATGGAGCAGAGTTCTTTAAGTCCTACACGAAAACAAATTCCAGCCCAGAATATTATACCCTGCAAAACTCTCTTTCAGATTAAATGAAGGAGTGAAATACTTCCACAACAACAAGCTACTGAAAGATGTTCTAGAGAGAGACCACGATGACCAGACTCCAAGAATGAGAACGGAAGGAACCCACTAAACAGGGCAAACAATTAAACACAGGGCACAAAGGAGTAAACAACACCAGGTAAATATCATGACAATCATACATCAACACATTTCAATTATAACTACCAGTGTAAATGGATTCAATTCACCAATTAAGAGAAATAGACTGGCACAGTGGATTAGGAAGAAAAACGCAACAATATGCTGTATACAAGAAACATACTTAGCTCACAAAGACATTCATAGACTCAAAGACAAAGGATAGAAAACAATACTACATGCCCCAACACCTAAGAAAAAAGCAGGAGTAGAAATTCTCTTCTGAGACAGTCTCAACTTCAAGCCAAGAACAATTGAATAAAAAAAGAAGGCCACTATATATTTGTTAGGGGAAAAATTCAAGAGCAAGAGGTAACACTCATAAATATCTATGCACTAAACACAGGAGCACCCAACTTTGTAAGACAAATCTTAATGGACATGAGAAACCTAATATCCAAGACCACAATCTTAACAGGAGACCTTAACAGACCCTTATCTCAAAAAGATAGATCAAAAAATTAGCAAGGAAGTAGTAGAACTGAATCCAAGCTTGGAACAAGTGGACCTGATGGACATATACAGAGTGTTCCACCCAACCACAGCTGAAAACACATTTTTTTTCAGCTGCACACGGGTCATTTTCCAAAATACACCACATACTAGTCCATAGGTCATTTGTAAGTAGTGCAAAAAAACAGAAATTATCCCTGCATATTATCTGACCACAGTGCAATGAAACTGGAAATAAATGACAAAAAAAAATCTGCTAAATTCATGGACATTAAACAACACCCTACTTGGTAATCAATGAGCCACAGAACTAATTAAGCAAGAAATTCAACAATATCTACAATTCAATGAAAATTCAACCACAGTTTACCAGAATTCATCAGATGTGATCAAAGCAATTCTTACTAGGAAAATCATAGCTATGAACTCACACATTAGGAAAACAGAATGGGAACAAATAAGCACAATAATGTTGCACCTCCGACATCTAGAAAAAGAAGAGCAAACAAAACTCAGAGCCCAAAGACAGGAAGAAATCATGAAGATTACAGCAGAAATTAACTCAATTGAGATGAAGAACAACAGTTCAAAGAACCCACAAATCAAAAAGTTGCTTGTTTGAAAGACTAAATAAAGTTGATAAGCCTCTAGCCAACCTTATCAAAAAGAGGAAAGAAAAAATTCAAATACAAGCAATAAGGAATGAAAAGGGTGAAATCACCACAGACCCAGCGAAAATTCAGAAGATTATCAGTAGCTACTTTGAGAATCTTTATGCTCACATAATAGAAGACACAGAAGAAATGGACAGATCCTCGAAATGCACAAGTTACCAAAACTGCACCAAGAAGACATAACAACTCTCAATAATCCAATAACAGCCAACAAAATATGAAACGTAATAAAAACCCTGCAGCAAAGAAAAGTCCAGGTCGTGATGGATTCACAGCTGAATTCTACAAGAAATTTATAGAAGTTATAATACCCACACTCCCCAAAATCGTCAATGAAATTGAAAAGGAAGGAGTCCTTCCAAAATAATTTCTGGGGCAAGTATTATACTGATTCTAAAAGCAAGGAAAGACACAACCCAAAAAGAGAACAACAGGCCAATCACCCTCATGAACATAGATGCAAAAATACTCAATAAAATTCTAGCAAATAGAATACAGCAAATCATCAAGAAGATCATACACCAAAAGATTCATCTGAGGGATGAAAGGATGGTACAATATTTGAAAATCTATAAATGAAACACAATATATTAATAGACTGAAATCTAAAAACCACATGATCATCTCAAGTGAAGCAGAGAAAGCTTTTGACAAAGTCCAACACTCATTCATGTGCAAAACCCTAGAGAAAATTAGAGTAGATGAACTCTACCTCAACTTGATAAAAGAAAACTATGACAACCCAACAGCTAACATAATTCTAAATGGAGAAAAACTAAAATATATAAATCTTAGATCAGGTACAAGATAAGGATGTCCTCTATCACCCGTCCTATTCAACATAATTTTGGAGTCATTAGCAACAGCCATGAGAAAAGAGGGAGAAATAAAAGAATAAGAAGTGGTAAAGAAGAAGTTAAATTATCACTATTTGCAGATGAGATGATATTTTACTTGGAAGACCCAAAAAATTTCACCAAAAAGCTACAAGAATTGATACAGAAATTTAGTACAATAGCAGGATACAAAGTCAATACTCAAAAGTAAATAGCATTCCTCCACACAGATAGCAAACACAATGAGAGGGAAACAATAGAAACAAAACCTTTTTACAATAGCACCACAGAAAAAGAAATACCTTGGAATACACTTAACCAAGGAAGTCAAAGAAAAGAGATCATAGAAGATTTCGGAAAATGGAAAGATACTCCATGCTCTGGGATAGGAAGAACCACCATTGTGAAAATAGTCATCCTCCCAAAATTGTTGTACAGATTTAATATAATCCCGATCAAACTGCCACCAACATGCCTTAGAGAAATCATTCTGAAAATTTATATGGAACCATTAAAGACCTAGAATAGCAAAGGCAATCCTCACCAACAAAGACAAGGCAGGAGACACTATAGTTCCTGACTTTAAATTATACTACAAAGCCACTGTGAAAAACTCAACATGTTATTGACAACGAAATAGACTTGAGAACCAATGGAAGAGATTAGAAGATCTACAGTCACCTAGGAACACACTCAGCCACCTGATCTTCAAAAAAGGGGCCAAACATACTCACTTTCACAAATGGTGATGAAAACATGGTTTTCTGCATGCCAAAAACTAAAACTTGACCCAGCTCTATCATCCTGCACTAAGCTGAAGTCAAAATGGATTTAAGATCTAAACATTAAAACAGAAACACTCAATCTCCTGGAAGAGAAAGTAGGAGGAACTCTTGAAGACAAATAGGTAGGTAAATAGTTCATGAACAAACATATATTTGCATGGGAAACACTTGAAAGAATCAACAACTGGGATCAACTCTTCTTGAGGAATTTCTGCACGTCAAAAGAAATTGTCAACAAAGTCAAAAGACAACCCACAAATTTTGAAAAAATCCTAACGAATAAGCAATCTGACAAAGATCTGCTCTCTGGAATGTATGAAGAACTAAGATATAACAGGGCCCACAAATTTAAAGACCCAATTCAGAAATGGGCATCTGAGATGAATACACACTTCTCAGAGGACAAAATTAAAGAAGCTAAAAAATCTATAATAAAATGCTCCACATTACTAGCCATTCATGAAATGTAAATTAAAACAAAACTGAGATACCATCTCACTCCTAAAAGAATGGCTATGATAAGGAAACCAACCAACAACAAATGTTGGAGAGGATGTGGGGAAGAGGGAACACTTCTGCTCTTCTGGTGGGAATGTAAACTGGTACAACCATTGTGGAGGTCAGTGTGGAGACTCCTCAAAAGAGTAGGACATGAAATCCCATTCAAGCTGGCTATCCCACTACTAGGAATTTTCCCAGAGGAACTGAAAACATTATATCATAGTGATATATGTGTACCTGTGTTTATAGCTGCACAATTTGTGATAGCAAAATCTTGGAAACAACCATGATGTCCATTCCATGAGGAATGGTTGAAAAAATGTGGCATTTCTATATAATGGAGTATTGCTCAGCTATTAAGAATGATAAACTTGAAGCATTTATATTGAAGTGGATAGCACTTGAACACACAGCCATAAGTGAAATATACCAGATACACATATGCAAATATCATGTAGTTTCCTTAGTATAAGAAGTCAAATAAGAAAAAGAAATAGAAGTGTAAAACAACAACTAAAAAGAATTGAGTCAGATAGTTAGTGCAAACTGAATGGTATATACTGCAGGGTGCTAATCACCTTTTCTTCTGGATGGTTAAAGACCTAAGTTTCAGAACAAAATGTAGAGAAATAGAAGGGTCGCAAGGTCAGCCAACATTTTTGCCCTAGCCTTTCAAAGTCAGCAAAGACTCAGGACATAGGAGAACCTGTACTGTAACATCATGAAACTCAGTTGTGCCCCAACTTTTCTGATCAAGGAGATTATGGAGCCACACAGGAAGGTGATCAATGATCTATAGTGTATCTAAGGAGAGTCACATGGAGTGAAAACTTTCTCTCAGGCTCTCACAGAGAGGAAACTGGTCAAGCATTGGCTGTGACTCATCCATATGGATGACACAGACAAAGGATCTACAGAATAAGTTACAGGATTACAAGATAAACCCTGAGGGGGCTTGACTGACCTCATCAAATACAAAAGCTACATTTTTTATTATAGAGGTCTTGCACTAACTGGGTCTTAGCCATCTAGCAAAAAAGTAGAAAAATGAGGTATAGGACATGGGGCCATAATAATAAGTTAAGCTGTAATGGCTACAGTTGACAACTTCTTCAGATAACTCACTGTTATTGTGGACTGCTGGACTGCATTGGATTGTGTCGCCAGGGCCAGGTACCTATGATGCCTTAATGACAGTGGAGTGCCCATCTTTGACAGATCTACACACAAAAAAGGGGTATACAAAAGAAGAACCATGATGTGTTTAAACAGTACAGTTAGGATAAATCTGCAGTACTTCTGCATAATTGTATGAGAAACAAGATTTGCACTAATAGTTTTTGGCAAAATATTATATTGCCTTCTAGTATCATGGACAATCACTAGGTAGATAACAAGGTAGAAAGTATTAAATATTGCAACTGTGGTGTAATTCAGCTTTAAAAAAATGAGATACATATACAGCTACATTCTCTTAAATCATTGATTAGAGACATCTGCTCTAATAGTGTCTGTAAGTAGAATATCACATAAGCACCTTGTACGATAACAAGCCATTACAAAAACAATTTGCAATGTAGTAATTATTGAGTCTGGCCTGTTAATTTGATTTGAAACGATCTCATTGCTATTTGTTCTGCAATAAAAGTAAATAATAAATAAATTTATTTTTTTAATATTTTATTTTCTATTATTTATTTTATTAAAGTACAAATATCAATGAATCTGTTTTAAGCCACCTTAACAGGATGGATTCAATAAATTCATACATTACAAACTGTTTTCATAATTTTTTGTTATGATACAAGGTGCAAACATGATATTATACTTACAGACATTATTATAGCAGATGTCTCTTATCAGTAAATTAAGAGTGTAGCTATTTACATATCTTATTTTTTATACCTGAATTATATCAAAGATTCAATAATTAATATTTTCTACCTTGTTATTTTCCTAGTGGTTGTCCATAGTACTAGAAGCTGACATAATATCCTGTCCAACCACCATTAGTGCAAATCTTGCCTCTCATAGAATTATGGAGAAGCATGGCATATCTACCCCAACTGTACTGTCCATATACACACATCATGATTCGTCCTTTTTATACCCCTTCCTTTGTCTAGACCTGTCAAACATGGGCACTCCATTATCATTCAACCAATTTAGGTGCCTGAACTCAATGACACAATAAAAAACAATCCAGCATTCCACGACACTAGTGAGTTATCTGAAGAAGTTGTCGACCATAGCCATTTACAGCTCAACTTATTATTATGGCCCCACATTGCATACCTCATTTTTATACTTTTCTAATGGATGGTTAAGATCTAGATAGAGCAAGACCTATATACCAAAAAATGTAGTTTTTGTTTCTGATGAGATCACTCAAGTCCACTCAGGGTTTATCTTGTAATTTTGTGATTTATTCTGTAGATCCTTTGTCTGTGTCATCCATGTGGATGAGTCACAGCCAATGCTTGACCAGTTTCCTCTCTGTGAGAGCCTGAGAGAAAGTTTTCTCTCCATGTGACTCTCTCCAGGCACAGTATAGAACATCGATCTCTTTCATATGTGACTCCATAATCTCCTTGATCAGAAAATTTGGAGCTCAACTGAGTTTCATGACGTTACAGTACAGGTTCTCCTATGGCCTGAGTCTTTCTTGACCTTGAAAGGCTAGGGCCAAAATGTTGGCTGGCCTTGTGGTTCTTCTATTTCTCCAATTTTGATCTGTGAACTTAGGTTGTGAACCATCCAGAAGAAAAGCTGATTAGTACATTGCAGCATATGCCATTCACTTATCTGACTCAGTTGTTTTTACTTGTCCTTGTACATTTCCTTTTGTATTTCTGCTTTTTGCTTGTTATCCTAGGGAGACTATATGATATTTACACATGTGTGTCTGATTTATTTCACTTATGCATATATGTTCAAGTAGCATCCATTTATATTAATGCTTCAATGTTATCATTCTTAATACCTGAGTAATCCTCCATTATATAGAAATACAACATCTTTTTCAACCATTCCTCATCTGATGGACATCTTGGTTGTTTCCAAGATTTTGCTATCATACATTGTGCTTCTATAAACATAGGCACACATATATCACTATGATACAATGTTTTCAGTTCCTCTGAGAAAATTCCCAGTAACAGGATAGCTGGCTTGAATGGGAATTCCAGTCCTACTGTTTTGAGGAGTCTCCACACTGACCTCCACAATGGTTGTACTAGTCCACATTCCCACCAGAAGAGCAGAAGTGTTCCCTCTTCCTCACATCCTCTCCAACATATGTTGCTGGTTGATTTCCTTATCATAGCCATTCTTTCTGGAGTGACATGGCATCTCAGTGTTGTTTTAATTTGCATTTCATTAATGGCTTGTGATGTGGAACATTTTTTCATATATTTATTCACTTCTTTAATTTTGTCCTCTGAGAAATGTGTATTCATCTCAGATGCCCATTTCTGAATTGGGTCTTTAAATTTGAGGACCCTGTTATATCTTAGTTCTTTCTATATTCTAGACAATAGTCCTCTGTCTGATTGCTTATTAGTTAGGATTTTTTCAAAGTTTGTGGGTTGTCTTTTCAGTCTGTTGACAATTTCTTTTGACGTGCAGAAATTCCTCAAGAAGAGTTGATCCCAGTTGTTGATTCTTTCAAGTCCTTCCCGTGCAAATGTATGTTTGTTCATGAACTCTTTACCTACCCCTATGTCTTCAAGAGTTCCTCCTACTTTCTCTTCCAGGACATTAGGTGTTTCTGTTTTCATGTTTAGATCTTTAATCCATTTTGACTTTAACGTAGTGCAGGGTGATAGAGCTGGGTCAAGTTTTAGTTTTTGGCATGTAGAAAGCCATGTTTTCCATCACCATTTGTTAAAGAGGCTATCTTTCTTCCAGTGAGTATGTTTGGCCCCTTTTTTGAAGATCATGTGGCTGAGTGTGTTCCTAGATGCCTGTAGATCTTCTAATCTCTTCCACTGACCCTCAAGTCTATTTTGTTGTCAATAACATGTTGAGTTTTTCACAGTGGCTTTGTTGTATAATTCCAAGTCAGGAATTGTGATGACTTCTACCTTGTCTTTATTGGCCAAGATTACTTTTGCTATTCTAGGTCATTTGTGGTTCCAAATAAATTTTATGAATCATTTCTCTAAGTCTGCCAGGTAAGTTCGTGGCAGACAGTTTGATAGGGATTGCATTAAATCTGTGCAGCAATTTTGGGAGTATGGCCATCTTCACAATGTTGATTCTTCCTATCCAAGAGCATGGAATATCTTTCCATTTTCTGAAACCCTCTATAATCTTGTTTCTTAGGGTGTTGTAATTTTGCATGAAAAGATCTTTGACTTCTTTGGTTAAGTGAATTCCAAGATATTTCATTTTCCGTGGTGATATTGTGAAAGGTATTGTTTCTATTGTTTCTTTTTCAGTGTGCATGTTATCTGTGTAGAAGAATGCTATTGACTTTTGAGTATTGATACTCAAAATATCCTGCTATGCTACTGAATTTCCATATCAGTTCTAGTAGTCTTGGTGGAATTTTTGGGGTCTTCCAAGTAAAGTGAAATATCTGCAAATAGTGATTATTTAACTTCTTCTTTACCTATTCCCATTCCCTTTATTTCTCCCTCTTTTCTAATGGCGGTTTCTAAGGGTTCCAAGACTATATTGAACAGGAGGGGTGATAGAGAACATCCTTTTCTTGTACCTGATTTAAGAGTAAAAGGTTTCAGTTTTTCCCCATTTAGGATTATATGAGCTTTTGGGTTGTCATAGATAGCTTTTATCAAGTTAAGGTAGAGTGCATCTATTCCAATTTTCTATAGGACCTTGAACATGAATGAGTGTTGGACTTTGTCAAAAGCTTTCTCTGCATCACTTGAGATGATCATGTGGTTTTTAGATTTCAGTCTATTAGTATAGTGTATTACATTTATAGATTTTCGAATATTGAATCATCCTTGCATCCCTGAGATGAATCCTACCTCGTCCTGGTGGATGATCTTCTTGATGATTTGCTGTATTCTATTTGCCAGGATTTTATTGAGGATTTTTGCATCTATGTTCATGAAGGAGATTGGTCTGTAGTTTGGCTGTGTCTTTCCCTGGTTTTGGAATCAGTATAATACTTGCCTCCAGAAATGATTTTGGGGGGACTGCTTCCTTTTCAATTTCACTGTAGAGTTTGTGGAGTGTAGGGATTATATCTTTTATAAATTTCTTGTAGAATTCAGCTGTGAATCCATCAGGACCTGGACTTTTCTTTGTTGGTAGACTTTTTATTATGTTTCATATTTTGTTGGCTGCTTTTGGCTTATTGAAAGTTGTTATATCTTCTTGGTTTCATTGTGGCAATTTGTACCTTTCAAGGAATCTGTCCATTTCTTCTGTGTCTTCTATTCTGTGAGCATAAAGATTCTGGAAGTCACTATTGATAATCTTCTGAATTTCCGCTGGGTCTGTTGTGATTTCACCCTTTTCATTCCTTATTGCATGTACTTGAATTTTTTCTTTCCTCTTTTTGATGAGGTTGGCTAGTGTCTTTCAAAGAACCAACTTTTTGACTTGTGGATTCTTTGCATTGTTTTCTTATTTTAAATCCAAAAACATTTAAATTTTCATAAGATAGAAGCTTTAGTTTCTTCTTTTTATTGAATAAGATGTGATAAATATTAATGCCACCAACCGGCCACACATCCATCCTTGAACCTACTAATCCAGGGAATGAATCCTCTTCAAAGAAGTTCTTAGCTAGAAAATGAGGGAGCACCTCAGTGCCTTACATCCTGTTATCCAGTTGTCCATTTCTGATGGTTTAGTAGCTTAAATGAATAAATCTCACTTTCCTTTGAGTCTAGTTTGGCCCTGCATTGACTCTTGGAACCCCTGTGTCTTTACTGGTATAGGATATCTTCTTCTCTTATTTAGAAATTTATAAATTCTATTTGTTTATTTTTTAAAAAATGACAAATAGTGATAGAAAAACAGCATTATAAATGTTATGAAATTTCACTAAGCAAAATAATACAATTCTACAATGGTTTATGTATTACACAATGCTATTCTCAAATTAGTTGTTCTGGCTACTAGATATAAAGGTGAAAAGTTTACAGATTGTAATACAAGCTTTATTGAATACACCTGACCCTTCAAACACTTTTTATATGTAAATTGAAAACACAATTTTGTAGAGATTCTGAGCTATTTTTGTAATATTCTTGTCTTCAACTTATAGTAAAAGTATTCAAAAAATTTTAATATGCCATTTTTCGAGTTATTAAAGATAAAATACATAGTATAGTAACATAATATTGATCATTAAATGCAAATTCTCTGTAAATTTCTCCTTATTTTTTCTCTCATGTAATGCTCTTCATCTTTTTCCTCCACTCTGTCCCAACTTTAGAAGCATGTATGTAGTTGACATGTGTCAGCTCCTACATGCCATATTCTGGAATTCTTCTTAGTCTTTTGTTTATCGGAGTCCTAACACTCTCATAATAATGTATCCAGTAAGAGGCACTATCTCAAAGTTTAGATAGAAACATGTGCAGATGATTTCTGCCTTCTGTCAGACTGCTAATGTGGAGCATGTGAGTATGAGTTTAACTCACTGATAAATCTTATAATGGTGGTCAAGTGATACATCTGTGCAGAATACCTTTGTGTTTTATAAATTATATATTTTTATATGTTTTATATATACAGACTACATATTTGTAGTTTTATGGGGGGAATTTATTGCTGTTGCTATTCATAAGTGTATATTTGACAAATAATTTGGTTTTCAATTTGAAGGTAGAAATGCATATAGATTTTTTATTTGTTCCTTTTTCTACTCTGGGGATGTAACAAAGGCTTTGCATATGCTTAGTAATCTTTCTATCATAAAACTACACCCATGTCCCCTATATACCTCATTATAAGCATTAATTGCCATGCCCACTGACTCCCTCTTGCCATTGAATTTCAGTATTTCAGCTGTCTTTAACTTTTTCCACTTTCCTCTACATTATTTATTATCTTTGTCTGGATTGTGTGGAAGACATTTGACTGCAAAGTAACTGAATAATTGTCCAGCATTGATTTTGCTTATGTTCCTAGACATATTAAATAGCTTCACTGTCAAATTATTTTAGCATTAACTGATTAACTAACACCCTAGAAATCATGATGTCTTAATTACCTATATTTTTCATATGTTGGACAGTTGTTAAGTCTTTTGTTAAGCAATTTGTCACCTTTACCATTCAATGACTGAACAGTAGACTATTGGTGTCTATCCCAAAAGATCCTTGCCATGTAGGGATTTATCACTTTTCTTGTGCTCAAATCTGAAATGTACACACTGATAAGGCAAACTTCGGGCAGCCGCTAATTCCAAAGCTTTGCTAAAGACATGGAATCCACATCTCCATTGAGTTTTCTTGGGTGACATTATGGTCCAGATTCAATCTTGCTGAAAATATTTATTCATTATTCAGGAAATACTCACTCTAAAGTGAAGGTGTTCATGCTCCATTTTTCTCTGAGAAGAGCAATTATTGGAATTCAGGAGACATGCTTCATGTATTTTAAAAGAAAACAAACTTTTAAGTCAAAAAGAATTAGGCTCATATTTTACTTTGAATCTCCTTCTCTCACAGTAGGAAAAGTACTTTGCTTCATTTGCATCCCAATCTATAGAGTACCTTCGAGGTTGGCAGAAATAGTTGGACGAGATCATAGACATTTATTAATGCCAAGATTTATGAAAGGTTCTTAATAACTGATGTGAATTAATATATAAATATATACTATTGTATTTTAAGGAAGGGCCCACAGGGTATTCAGGATCTCACTACTTATAGTTACCCACCTGTTTATAGCTTCCTAAGAGCTGGGATTACAGGTGCCCAGTTTCAATTGCTGTCTGAAAGTGCCCTGGGGGCAGGGCCAGCCTGGCAGGCCTGGGTATTGATTTCTGGCCCCTGTGCCTGCTTGCAGGCACTTTAACCCACTGAGCTATATGGCCTGCCCTAATAAATTTTGTTTTAATATTTTAATCACTATATTTTTATTCCTCTTTATATTTTTAGGTCATTTAGTCTGTGAATCTAAATCATGGTTAACAGTTGACCTCCTTCAATAGATCAACACAGTAGCAGTCATTATGAACTTCTAGCTTGGAAGCTTTTCTTTCCTGAAATGACTATCATGTTGCCAGGGAGTCTTTAATGAGATTTCAATTGGTGAGTGGCCTTTTAGAATTTTAAGCTTTCTAGTAAGATGTGAAGATAGAATAGATAACTTAGCTCAAAACTAACAATGAATACAGTATAAAATATAAAATTGAAGAAGTTAATGTTTAAAATACAAAAAATAATATGCCTTTTTTCCTTATCTATCATTTTCACTCACTTTGTAGGAATCAAGGCTTCTGCTCTTTGGAAGCAAAGCAGGTCCTCTGGTTGTCTAAAGAAACTTTGCTACTTGGAGATTATTTTTCATTCCATTTTCTTTTTCAAATGGATACTCCTCTATGATATTGAAATCTGTAGTTCGGGCATAAGCATTCTTTTGGGAAATGAAAATCAACTCAAAAGGAGAAGAAAAAAAACACAAAGAGTCACCTTTTGCAGGTATGCTTTGGTTTTGCAATGTATAGTTCTTAGCCCAGATTTGAAATTGTAGCTCATTTATATAGGCTTATGAAGTTCCTGAGGGTTTTTCCCACAAATATGGGACTACCAACTCTTCCTTTGTGGCAGTTCTACTACTGAGAATTAGGCTATTTAAGCAAAATTAAAAGAGGACTCTACATGAAATATTAGAGAACTGAGTCAACAAATATGTCATTTGTATGTAGGACTATGGATAAATTCTTGAAAATCAGATGTTAGTATGGAACCCTTCAACCTGATTCTTTCTCCTCTTGTCTTCTCTTCTCTTCTATGCTCCATCCATTCTCTCTCCTCTCTTTCTCTCTCTCTCTCTCTCTCTCTCTCTCTCTCTCTCTCTCTCATTTGCAGTACAAAATGTGCCTCATGGCTAGTCTGTTTGCCTCCAGTTTTGGGCTAGTTAAACAAACATAATCTATAGGAATTCTATTATGAACTCTGTAAAATCAAATTTGATTATGTCACTCTTCTGTTAGTTGAATTGGCTATTTATGTTCTTTTCTAATTCTTTCAGTGTTTAGTGTTTTGCAAAAGGATTCAGACAGCTCCTCAACATGATCTATAGTGTTTTCCATTACCTTGTCCCACCTTACATATCCAGCTTTTTAGTTTTATCACATGCTCCTCATTATAGTTCTAAAAATGTACAATTCAGAGCTCTGAGATCCTTTTGCTGCTCATTCTTCCTCACTGTATATTCTGTTATTTTTTTTTTCTCCTTATTAAGTCTAATTCCTTCTATTGCAGTAGGAATCATTTTTCTCCTCCCTTCTGTAGGACAGCCTTCCTTGAAGTTCACAACATTGATTCAATATCTATTACCAGAGCTGGCCAAATAGCTCGGCGGATTGAAACACCTGCAAGCAGTCACAGGTACCAGGGGTTAGATCCCTAGGCCTGCTGTGCTGGCTCAGCTCCCAGAACTCCCTAAGAGGGCAATTGAGACTTGATGTGGTGGCACATGCCTGCAATTCCAACACTTGGGAGGTTGTAAACAGGAGAATCACTAGGAGTCCTACCTAGTAGTTAGACACTGAACACCATGTAGAAGACCCTTCCCTAAAAAAATCCTTCCCTGAAACCACCGAAAAATATTGATATCTATTACCAATGCTTAACACTATTTAAAATTTTTAAACTGTCCTATTGTTTATGTGTCTCTTTTTTTCTTCCCCTCTATTAATACACTTGTTGAAGAATGGGACTGTTTTATACTTAAATTTTTGTTTCCTACAACAAGACCTAGGCTTACCTCCTGATATTTACTTAGTAAACACTTGCTTAAAGATTGCAGGTGAAAGAAAAACCATGGATATTTAAATTTCTGTTTTCACATCCTATTATTTCTGCCTAAAAACTGGGCTATCACAATATTACTGCAGCCTCTTGATTTGGTAATGAAGTCATATATCTAATAGGATTCCCCATTATTTTCCAATGGCCTGCACATCATTTCTATCAGTCTTTTAAAATTGCAAGTAAAGTTTTCCTCAGACATTATGCATGTTGGACTGGAGGTGTAGAGGGATGGATTCAGTCATTCTGCATAAAATAAGGCATGGATTCCTTATATTTAAGATATCCCATGGTATTACACCAACTTTCTCAAATCTATCCTGTGATAGTTTGTGTATAAATGTCCCACCAAAGCCTCATGTAGTCATAGGGGGGCTTCTGGAGTTCCTGATTGATTATTGTGGGTGTGGGTAGTTCGCCTGACCTGGGGCAGGAAATTTGCATTATAATGTAAGGAGGGGAGAGGCCAGCTAGCTGCCTGAGTGCGGCCACTCCCTTTGCCTTCTCTTTGCCCCACCATGGAAGGTTGCTGTCTGCCATGTGCCTCTTTGCCTTGGAGTCAGCTGAGTATGGACTGAAACTTCCAGTAACTGTGAGCTAAATAAACTTCTCCTTCCTTCAAAGCACTGGGTATTTGTCCTAGCAACCAGGGAAGGTTAACTAATACATACCCTCCCAGTCTCCATTTTATACATTTTTACTTAGGTATTCCCTTGACCTGCAATCTCTCTCTTTACATGTTATTCATATGCTTCTCTTCTTTGTGTCCCAGTCCTATTCTACATTCTAATTTTCAAGGCCTATTCAGTGTTCCTTTAGCTTTAAAATATTCCCTGATAAATTTCCACAGCAAAATTGGAGTCTCTTTCTTCTTCAAAGCACACTGAGGTCTTTATATGTTATGAACACTTTCTACCAGAATATCTCAGTTACTTTTCTCTCATAACTGAGATGAAGTAGCTCACATCTAAACTTAAAAGGGAAAAGGTTTATTTAGCTTACGGTTTTTAGAGCTTTCAGTTCATAATCAGCTGGCTCCAAGACAAGAGGCACAGCAGACAGGCGTCACCAAGATGAAAGAGTTCATGGCAGATAGAAGGCAACAATGAAACAAAGGACAATTACAGCTCTTTCTATCTCTTTTATTTTATCCATGGTACTTATTTATTTTATCCAGGTAGCACTCACTCATATCCTTAATCTTAATAATCTTGATTCTATAATTACAACATGAATCAAGCCCAGTATCACACATTCCACATCTAGATGTCTCTGAAAAACTTCTATCTATGACTGCATTAGTCTTTGCTTTTCTTATTTTAGATTGTTAAAAACCTAAAATAATCTATGTTCTAATCCTAGGGTGCATAATAAGAACACAGCTTTTGAGCTGACTTAAATAGCTAAAAGAGGACCTGGAGATAGCTCGGAGCAAGCACTTAGACCACTGCTCAATCCCTAGTACCACACACTATGCAGAAACTGGGCATGTTGGCAAAAGCCTATAATCTCAGCCCTGGGTTGGCTGAGATAGGATCACTATGAGTCCAAGCTGCTATGTTTTTAACAGCAAAAGAAACTCTAACTTGTGTTCAATTCAGCTTTCAATTTTATTTATTTAAGTATTAAAATTTTCCAGGTATTATTGATTATGATAAAACTATTTTTGGAATGGAAAACTCTAAGTTAAAGCATCAATATTTGTGTAGCTATTGACAGTATAGAGAAGCCCAAGCCAAGATTATTTGATGGTACTAGGCAGGGTGATCAACTATCCTTATTTGCCTAGGAATTTCTTGCTTTTCACATTAAACAGGCCACATCCTAGATACCCCTTTCATTCCAGGTAGATTATAATGTTTGGTCATCCTAAGAGTTTATTGCATAAACATTTTTATAAGTCTTTAGGTAACATTAATATGTCTTTATGCTTTTTTCTGTTTTTTGGTGCAAGGTCTCACTATGCATGCAGCCCACATTCATAGTGATCTTCCTGCTTTTTGCCTCCGATGTGCTGGGATTACAGGCGCGCACCACCACACCCGGATTGCATCACCGGCTCAGCGCACCTGAAGGCGGGGCTGGCGCAGCTTGGAGAACCAAGGATCGAACACTGGTCCCTGGACTTACCTGAGCAAGCGCTTGGTCCGCTGAGCTATACCGCCATTTCTAATATGTCTTTATGATTTGTTAGAAAATGATTAGCAGAGTAAATTAACTATAACAAGACAAAGATTAGAACAACGAGATAGGAAAGTGTTACACAAATCCATCCAGAGCAAGTTGCTCTACTAGAAAAGTAATGAATGAATGGGACTTCAAGGGAATAATCAAGGAAATTTGTTGAGTCACTATACAGTAAGATCAAAAAAGTTGATCTATGACCCCAGCATATTACCTAAAATATTGTTGAATGAAGTAACAAAATTGTCATTAACCAATTGTTTCTTGCTGAGATTGATCAGCCATCTACTCCTAGACATTTTATTTAATTTTTTATTCATTTTAATAAGAAAAAAATAGCAATGAAACAGTTTCAAAACAGGTTAGTGGGACAGTTACAATAATATAATGCATATACTCCTAGACATTGAAATAATGCATATTAATGGAAAATTAGGAGAAAACAAAGATAAAATATTAATTAAAATTAATGCATTATGTTATATGCTTAGGCAAAATCAGACTCAGAGAAATCATAAGAGTTGTAGTAAAGAGCATGTTACGAACATGCCAGAATTAAATATAGGGAACCAGAATGGACATAGGTTTGTTTAGAGAAAATGTGCTCTAAATTCAGCCTTTCATTTTCTATGACAAGCAGTAGTAATGGCCACATAATATTAAATATTCAATGAAAATAGTGATTAAAAATGTCAAGAAGTATGTTAAGTACATGTAAGTTATGTTATACCTTAAAAATATGTAGGAGTTAAATAAGTATTTGAGAAAATAATTGAGTTTTTCTCTTTGTGAAAGTAGGAAACTTCCTTAGGGAGAAAGAGGTGGTCCAGTCTTCCAAGGTTAAAATGAACAAATATCCCCCTGACCACAGTAGAATCCAAGATGCAAGACAGTTGGGGAAGGGGGGTTAACTTCAGAAGACGGCAACCATACTAAGTACCATGACTTGGTGGTACACACTAAGTTGAAACTTAGTTCAAAGAGACTTGTCTCTTTGAAGAAAAAAGTTTATCAGCAAAATTCTCTAATGAGTAATTCAATGAACAAATAACTATGCTTGCCTCTCAAGTTGGATTTTAAAAGACAGCATGTCAGAAAATATCTCCACGCATTTTGTTCTTGAACATTAATTTTGAGGATATGTTTTTATCTTCTTGCTCCATATTTCACATTACAGACCAGAAACACTAAAGAATTACAGCTGAACTGAAGGACAATATTATGTTTAAAGGGTACTTTGATTTTCCAATAACGTGATATAACATTTTTCAAGTGTGAGTTGGTCTAAAATATTACTGTTGAAATATTATTATTGGAACAATGTTTTTGCCTTTAAATAAGTACACACTAAAAGATAGCTAGGAGAATAGAAATGATATTTGAGAATACTATGACTTAGAAGACAAGATGCATCCCAGTTACACATGTTCTTTATTGTTTTGTTTTGTTTTGTTTTGTTTTGTGGAACTGGGGATTGAACTCATGCCCTTGCGCTTGCCAGGAAAGCGCTTATTCTGCTGAGCCACCTCCCCGGCCCCAAATGTTCTTTTTAAGCACAAAATTGTCAAAGTGATTGCTAAATTATTTCTAATATCTGGCCTTAAATGCATTCAGGAAATATTTGTATCTTTCATATGCAACTTTTTACTTTATATGAAACAGCTGAAGGCTGAAATGTAAATGGCGACAGCTATAAATAATTAACAATTTACATCTTGAGACTGATGCTAATTTTAAAGTAGTTTAATATTCCTATCTTGGAATAAAGAGTGAAATAAAGATAGAAGACACTTTTCAATTAAAAGAAAATCATAGGCCAGCCAAATAGCTCAGCAGATTAAAGCGCCTACAAGCAGGCTCAGGGGGCAGGGGTTCGATCCCCAGGCTTGCTGTGCAGGGCCTGTCCCCGGGCTGTGCTGAGATGGCAATTGAGACTGGGGATGGTGGTGTGCACCTGAATTCCGAGTTCTTGGAAGGCTATAAACAGGCTGATGACTTGAGCCCGATCTAGTAGTGAGAGCCTGAACACCCTATAGATCTTTCCGTGAAATGAAGAATGAATGAATGAACGAACGAATGAATGAAAATCAAAATTTAAAAAAGCAAATCATTTTAACAAATATCTGTAGAAAAGCTAGTACAAGCCTAGGGCTGGACTTGTAAACATGAACAGTGTAAATGTGACAGTTCTTCCCGCGGTGCTTCCAGTCTGGTGTTTAAGCACAGGCAAAGCCGTACTGCAGGTCAGTCAGCTCTTGGCTCTCAGATACACAGAACACCACGTTTCCACTGTGCGCACCTCACTGAGACGTGACTGGGTGCTTCCTGAGTTCAGCGAGGCTGCACTAAGAGTGAAGCTACTAAGCTTAATCAACTCTCCACCTCTCAACTGTCAATTATGTTTTTTGATGTTTTCTTCTTCTGGTTATAGAGCTCCTGTAGTGATTCTTTTTCTATATCAATTATTATACATATAAACTTCATAATTTCTTTAGAGTTCATTTTTGCCTCTATTGACACCATCTATTTGATGAGATTTGATGAGATTTTTGTTATATTTTCCTCAAGTTCTTTAGACATGATGTTCTTAAATGATCTCAACATATTTAAGATACCTGATTTAAAATATTACTCTAACAAATTTAATATTTGAGGTTACTTAAAGGCAGTCTTTTTTTTTTTTTTTTTTTTTTTTTTTTTTTTTTTTTTTTTTTTTTTTTTTTTTTTTTTTTTTGGTGGAACTGGGTATTGAACTCAAGCCCTTGCACTTGCCAGGGAAGCACTTACTCTACAGAGCCATCTCCCCAGCCCTGAGTTCACATAATCTGAAATTCGATATGCTTGGAATTTTTTGGTTGAAAACAGGACTTTTATTTTACTTTTAGGATGTTCAGGGTCTCCCTACTAGATCACTCATAGCAGTCTATCTGCTTACAGCCTCCCAAGAGCTGGTTTATAGGTGAGCGCCACCACACCCATCTGAAAATAACATTTTAAACAATACAAGTAAGACAACTGTTGAAATCATATTTGATGCTCTACCCAGAATTTGTAGTTGGTAGTATATGTATAGTGTCTCTCCTAAAATCCTCGTGTGTGTGTGTGTGTGTGTGTGTATGTGTGAATGTTTTAAATACTGGCCTAATGGAAGGCAGTGATACAACATTGCTAATTTCATTTGCATTTTTATTATAATTAGAGATGTTGAGCATCCTATAAGCTTATTGTTAGCTAATGTATCTTCTTTGCATTTGCTATATTCACTCATTTTTATTTTTTATTTTTTAAAATGAATAAGGAAGGCCTTTAAAGCTGGCCTTCAATTCACCCCAAACTGGCCTCAAACTCATGGCTATTTTCCTGCTCAGCCCCCTGATTGCTGGGATCACAGACATGAACCACCACGACTTGCTGCTCATCCTTAAATTTCTTTGCTTTCCATTGCTGTTGAGCTGTGAAAGTTCCTTATATATTCTGGATGGTAATCTTTTATCAAAAACAAGCCTTAAAATGTCTTCCAACTCCATAGGTTGTCCTTTGCTATTAATTTTCTAACTTTTAAAATACAGAAGGCTTTTAAATTGAGCATCACTACGCTTTGAATCTGAACCACCCCACAAAGATCAGCTGTTGCATGACTGGATCCCAGAGCAGCAGGGGGCCAGAGTGGGTGTTTGGGACATGTATCGATCGTATGTTTGTTCATCATTTTTATGTTTTTCAGACTTACATTTTAGTCTTTCCTTTTAAGCTAGTCTTGTCCATGTTGTACCTGTCACTGCTAGCCTTGATTACTATTTTGATCATTGTAACACTGTAATATATTTGGATATCATGAAGTATAAAATTTTCACTTTTGTTCTTTTTTAAGAATTGTGTTGGTTCTGCCAGGCACTTATAGATTCTATGTAAATTTTATTATAACTTCCTTTTTCTCAAAAAATATATCATTAGCCTTTTGATGTAGATCATGTTTATTCCAGACAGAACTAACATCCTAAAGAAATTAAGCCTTCCAACTCAAAACATTGACTTTTTAGAATTACACGAGGTGATCTCAATATAGGGTGAATATTAAAATGTTTTATATGTATCACAATAAAAGACCCTTTGCTATTAATCCCCTCAAAATAGTCCATTTTACTTCAAATATTTTACATTTAATATATAGTATTGGCCACTTTCTGAAGCAGTTCTGGGTGTTTTCTTTTGTAAGTCTCTTTACAAAGTGTGATCAGACTTTGGAGAATGGGGTTGCTGGTGCCTTCAAAGAAAAAAAAAGAGAAGGCTTGTGAGCCATTGTGGTTTACACCACCCACCTCATTCCCCGTTTCTGTCCTGTGTATGAGTTCCAGCTTTCCTTCATTACTATGAAAATAAACATCTCAGATTGAATCAGGAAATTGAGGAAATCATGTCAACAAATTGAAAATCATCGCAAAAGGTGAATTTGAGAATTGCTTTAAAAAGCTGCACAAATGAAAGCATAAGTGCATTCAAAATGGGGCAAGGTTGTATTCTGAGGGGTTTTAATTAGGATGTGTCTTTTATTTTAATAACTTTTTAAAAAGCTATACATTAAGACCTGGGATGTAGCTCTGTGGCATGAGTGCCTGGCTGGCAAGTGCAAGGTCTCAAATACATTTGATATCTTGTTTGTCTATGACAGTGCAAACCAATTAAGGGAGAAGACACCAAATACAGTTCTACGTCTTGCTATGCCCTGCTGTCCTGTTACTCTCAAAAAGTAAGGACTCTATCTGGAAAGTTAAGAAGGCATCCATCTTGTACAATGAATAGTGACTAAGACAACAATATGAAATGTATTCATTATTGAAACTATCCTGCTAATCAGTTTTGAAATTGTCTCACTGCTATTTGTTTCTCAATAAAATTATAAATAAATAAATAATAAAATCAAAACATTAAAAAAAAGAAGGCATCCAAGTCAAATGGAGTTTCCTTAAAGTTAATAGGATGGTGTGTACATGTTTCCTATTACTTATCAATTTACAAGTATTCCAGTTGCTATGGATTCCCACAGCCAAGACCACACCAGTCATGCTTCCTTCTTAGGAAAAACTGTCATATGTTTACTTTTCATAGGTTCTTTTGAAAGTTAACTTCAGTGCCAACTGGAATAAGCAACACCGAGCTGACTGGCTTGGCACAGTTTTGAGTGTGCCTGGATGATGAGCTTTCTGAAGAAGGAAGACCCATCCTGGGTGTGGGAGGCATCAGCCAGCTGGTTCATAATCAGGATGAAAGACAAACAGAAAGAAGGAAAACACTTCTTCAGAAGAGCCCCAATCTTTGCCCCGCCTTTGGACATCTATCTCCAGGCTTCCACTGCAGATGTGTCAGCCTTTTGGGGCAGAACCTCAGCTTCCTGAAAGGGTCTCACATTGTCTACAGTGAGCCCTGGGCCTCAGGCTTTTGATTGCATCCTCCAGCTTTCTAGAATTCAGATCATCATTTTGCCCCTTTGCATTTTTTCCACATTTCACTCTGCAGATGGTCATTGTAAATCTACCTTGTAAATTTTCACAATATGGTACATAGTATTTTTTTATTTTCAAACAATATTTAATAGTGATAGGAAACAACAGCATTAGAAAAAATTCAATATTTCACTAAATAAAGCATTAAATCTGTTCTTTTTGTGAATATTAACTGATACAATGTACTACTAATAGAAGATATTGGTGATGTACAGAAATGCTAATTATTATTGGAAAGGAAAATTCATTAAGCAAATTCAGCAAGAATTCAAGCTATAAAGGTCTGGGTTCTTGGATTCAATTAGTTTGAGTGAAGCGTCTTCATTACTCTGATGGATTTTCATATTTACAGTCTGATAAATCCCTTACCAACTTGACATTGGCATGTGTGGCAGAACCTGGATCCTGGAATACCAAGCAAGGCAGATTCTGTTTTATGTTATGCCTAAGTGTGTGGTCAGTAGACATTATTTCTGAGCCATGAAGCACAATTTCTGCTTTTCAATACCAAATTAATTCTTTTGATCTACTCCTTCACAAAACCTATAAAAAAATTAACTTCAGTAATATAAACACTTTAAATTAGTACTACATTTTTATTCTTCAAATTTAGAAAGATATAAATTTATTGAATTTAATTAATTTCAACTTTTATAGGATAAAATACTGAGTTAGACAAAATT